>JASDQU010014161.1:173628-200894 GCA_032191745.1 Picea mariana
GGGGGGTCCGAAATCCACTCTCAGTCATTGATCTATGCATTGTTATACCAACCGTCAATCTAAGTGCGTTCTTTACTCTTCACATCGTACCCCCCCTCCTGTTAAAGGTAGAACAGTCGGGGGGTTCCGGGATCTGTTGTCCACCATTGATCTATGCGTCGTTAGATCAACCATAGGTTTCTGGGCACTCTTTACTCTCTGGGCGCAAATCAAAAATGTGCAGCGAAACTTAGGATAACACTCTTTTTGTGGGTTTTTGCTGCTTCCTTTGCATTTTGTCACCATGGGGTTAGGAAAAACACTTCAAACATCCAAATCATGAAATTTCATGAACATCATGCATGTCTTATTGAAATAAAACCAACTAACCTATATTCTAACCTAGTTACCTATCACATTTAGCCCAGATTAGACTGTTGGGATAAGAAATTACTCTACCTTGGGGCTATTTGACCAAGATTATACATTTTGATCAAATTTATTCACTAGCTAACCTATCTACTTGGCTAAGATTAAACAGTTTAGCCAAGCTTATTCACTAATCCTATCAACATAAATTCAAAAGGACTTGGCCATGTTTAAACTGTATGGATCAATTCATTATTATTGCATGGGGCTTTATCCATTTTCTTTTATGCCCTCTTTTATGTTTTTTGTCATTTTTTCTTTTTCTTTTCTTTTCTTTTCTTTTCTTTTTTCTTTTATTTTCAAATCATTTGCAGAATGAAACATTATTTGAAATCCCAAAGACAGTAAGGGGATAAAATTTCATTCACTAGTTGATCATATGAATTATAGGGTTATAACAGGAAGAAGGGGATAAAGGCCCAGAGGGTAAAAGTAGCTAGCAAAAGATAAAATCCAAAAGATCAAAACCTTCAAATGCTTTGCACAGGGATCCACGTGAAAGAAATAAAAGGTGTGTCAGTAAGAAAAGGAGGGACCCATAAAATAAATAAAAATCAAGAAATAGTTGGTGGATAGGGGATCTCATCACGAGAAGACCTATTAGGTCCATGGGAATGTAGCGGTATGACACTACCATTCAGCTGGTCACCATGCCAGGGTAGTGGATCTTGGTAGCATATCCAAGAGAAAAGGGGTCTCATCACGAGCTAACCTTCTCATCTCCATGAAATGCTTGTGGGTAACACTTTCACCACTGGTCACCACGCCAGGGTAGTGTCCCTGAGATTTTCTCTTGAAAGTAAAAGCAATAAGATAAAAGGTAAAAAGGCATTGAGTGTGATTAGAAACATTTGCATCCATGACAAGGTGTAGCTCACCCTCTTTAGAGGCACCCACAGGTAAGTCATACATTTCCCTGTCATCACTGCACCTATTTCCTAAACATCCCCATACCATCTCATGCACTTACATGACCTAGATTGGTATTCACCTGGAAATATCCCACATCTAAAGAGAATCATCCCAATAGGACGTCCTAAAACCCTCTCCAAACATGGCTTGTAGAATAGCATAACGTCTTTGAGCACTTGTCTAGGAAAGGGGGGTTTTATGCACATGTTTGGGTAACTTGATTATTATATGTGATTGACATTTCTATGATCCCTGTGATTTATGATCCCATGGAGGGCATACTTGTTGTTGCTAGAGGACCATGACCGACGAACAAGTACACATGGGGAGATGATTAGCTCGGACCTCCATAGGGATAAAATCCCACCAGATGGATGTTGAGACCCCAACCAGGGGCAGACATATACCAGAGGCTTGCACCGGAGAGTGAGGAGGATGTTCCACTAGAGACAACCTGGAAGGCCTGGACCCAGGGGGGTCTTTCCCTCCCACCATGATGTTGGCCCTTGAAGGCCCTTGGCATCATCATTCAGAGCCTTGACATCTTTACTAACCCTTAAATCTTCTACCTCAAGCTAATTACTAATCTTTCCTAACCCTAGATTAGACTAATACACAACATTCTTGTTGTTGTTACAAAATTAAGCTACAACCAATTATTACAACAATAAAATCTCTTAAAAGAAATTACAAAAGTTGATTTTTACATTGCCTCATTAGCTTCTGACAAGTGCTAGTATATTGTTATTGTTAGATTATCATTTTAGGTCATTTTGAAACTTATGTAAGGCATTGATTGTGAAGCTATCATCTTATATACATTTATGTTATAGATTTTTGTTTGCTTAATCTCAAATCAACTTATTGCTTTCATTGACAAATTCCAAGGTTTTATGAAGAATTAACATCAATTGTACTTGCAAAAATAGTGTTTTCTTGTTGCTTTGTTATGGGTAGGTACACTCAAGCATATCATTGCTTCATTTGTGAAAACTTTGGGAAATTTTGATCAGTGTGACTTGTGAGAGTTGATATCTTTTCTTGATACTTCAACCTTTGCCTTCTCAAACCTCCAAGTCACCGGGGATGTCTCCCTTGGGCTATCATCCCTAAATAGAAAGAGGTGTCTTATTAAGGTGGCAGTGATAGGAAAGCCTCATGTTACGCCAATTTTCCCTCCTTTATCCTTTCCCTTTTGGACAAGTACAAATTGCACAATAACATTTTGGCATCGTTGTCGAGGAACACTGAGTCAATTCTCCTCAAAGATGACACTTTTCGGTAAGCCTTTTCTCAAAAGACTTTACGTTGCAAAGCTTACCTAGTGACTCCACTAAGGATAATCCCCTCATCCCTTTGATAGTTTCAAAAAAACTATCTGGCAACTCCAAAAACCTTAGGGAGGTACACCAACCCTCCCCTATCCTTTAGAATAAAACCTTCTTGAAACTCTCCTATAGTAAAATAATTGTTTGGAGACAATCTTGCCTTGAACACAATGTCTAGCACAGGAACTCAGACTCTTAATCCAAATGAATCCAATAACCCAAAGCAATGGTCATCCAAGCTCTTCAAACCGCTAGACATGACAGGTATACCAAGATACCCTATGAAAATGCCCCCTAAATATGAGAATTTGTTTCTTAAACTCACTAGAAATGATGTAATTAGTGTTGAGGATCATATGAGTAATTTCTAAGCCTTCTTCCAGCTTCATCCCATCGGTGATGATGCTGTGGATCTAGCTATGAAATTATTCTCTGCCACCCTCCATGATGGTGCTAAACGCTGGTACAATGGGATCCCTGATGGCTAGTATTAAAACCATGGATAGGTTGGAGGAAGTGTTCCTCAAATGATGGAGTGTCAAGGAAGACCCCAACATGTTGTTGATAAGGCTGAATAACCTCTTGAAACAAGAGAATGAAACCGTTAGAGAATTCCATGACAAATTTGAAAACTTGATGCAAAAAATCCCAGTAAGCCATCATCTGTCTGATAGTTTCCTTCTCTTCCCTTATACCAAAGCCTTTACATGAAAACTGGGATATATCCTCAAAGATAAATCCTCTGAGACAATCCAAGAAGCCCAAGAGGTAGCTACAAGGATTGAAGACAATCTTTCATCATCTAGAGTCGATCCTTTCTCAGCCTCAAGAGTCAGAATGGATACTAAACCTAAGATAGTCCATAATGTTGAACCTACCTCAGACAATAGTGCTAGCTTGGAAAAGTTACAACTGACTGTAGATGGCATGGTAAAATCCCAAGAACTAATGGTGAATAGGATTGTCAACCTAGAAAGAACTCAACAACAAGCCCATAGGGTTCCTTACAAAGGGAAATTCTAGAAAGGGAACCAAGTTTTTATATCAAAGAATGATCAAGGGGTTCCCAATACTTTAGCCCCTTCTAATATAGTAGATAAAACCCCTTGGTGTTTATAGTGTAGTGAGTCACATTGGGAGCATGAGTGTCCTTTCATCAATGGTAATCATGACCAAGTGAACATAGTTAACCATACCATTGAAAATCTTCAATATTTCCTTAATGTTACATTTGATGAACATCAAGAAGGCATAAAGCAAGAAGCCATGAAGACTAGGATGGAGGTGATAAATAACCTTGACCAAGAATCAAGAGAAAAGTTGAAAAAACAAGAATTCCAAGTATCTACTAGGAAAAAAAGAATGAACCAACCTCTCTCTATTAGTCATGTGATTTCACAAACAAGACTTCCACCCATGAACATACTTCTTCCTGAGAATCCTCCCAAGAATGACAGTATATTTGAACTTTGATTTTGAGGGTGCATTATAAAAAATGCACGTGACCATTCCCTTGAGAGAAGTCATCAAGGTCCCATCTATAAAGGAAAGGTTCGAATTTTTTTTCAAAAGATCAGATGGACCAATGGACCCTCCTATTATGTTACAAGAAGATAACTTTAGGGTTCAATATGATGGACATCCACCTTTCTTCATGACCTTATTGATCAATAACAAATTCCTTAAAAATTGTATGCTTGATTCAAGGGCAAGTGCTAACATGATGTCTTTGAAGTTCATGGAAAAATTGGGCCCAAAGGTCACACGACCTTACATGAATGTATGTGGCTTTGAGTCCTGAGCCATACCCATTTATGAGGTAGTTGAGAATGTTGAAGTATGCCTTGGAAGATACCCTGAGAGAGTGATCCACATGGATATCGTGGTGGTGGATGTCCCAAATGTGTGGGGAATGCTATTATCCAGGAAGTTTGTTTCAATGCTGGGAGGCACCCTAGAGATGGATCTCACATATATCCATGTGCCTATGAATGATGGAACAATAAGTCACCTCCTGAATGTGCCAATGACCAAATTCCATGTGCAAGAAATTGGTGATGGCATTGGAACTAACGAAACACGTGAACTGGTTAAAGAGGGTCCTCATGTATTTTCCTATGATGACATTCCTTTCACTACAAAGGAAGACTTTGATCAGATACAATGACCGAAGGAGGAGTGTCAGCAAATCCTTAACAAATATAAAGACAAAGAAGTTAGATCTTTCAAGTTATTAAAGAAAGGAGAAGATGACATATTGATCAGACCGTCCCAGCAAGAAGTTTTCACAGCAGAATCCCACCCTCCTCCCTCAAGGAAATACACTAGGGTTGTACAAGAGACAACCAAATTAAAGACCAAGGATTACAAAGAGGGAGATATATTCTATATGTGGGATACAAAGAAGGGAGAGCCTACTAATGTCAAAGGGAGTGCACAATTTTGGCTTGGACCCTTCAGAGTTGGAAGAAAGTCAGTCAATGATGCCTACTATTTATCCACATTGGAAGGAAGAAGGCACCCATTACCGGTTGGTGGACACCTCCTCAAACCCCATCAGGGGGCAAAGACTTGACTTCACAGGTAATTGCAGGTAAGTAGGTAGGAATTTTCATTCATTATATATACCATATGCATTTCATATTACAATAGTTGTATTTCTATTTGTATATATGCTTGCTTACTTTCATTTTATTGTACCATATACGAGCCAAGGGTGATATCACCACCCCAAATGAATACTAATAGATTTTGTTGAGATATAGTAGGTCACCGGTCATACCAGAGATGTTGATGTTCTCATGCACTCTACGGTGAGCACATGTCCCTGAGTTGGAGCCAGATGTTATCCCCTAGCCTAGGGATAGCTAAGGAATTAAGTCTTGAGTCCCATAGGTCCTAGACATGGAGTACCGAGAGCCATATTAACTTTAGGCTCACCTTGGAGGGCCCATCCTTCTTCTTTAGCACCTCCATCCTGTCAGCAACAACAACATCCATCCCATTGTCCTGGTCCTGAGGAAATAATGGGTCTTGCTCCATGAGGTAATGAGTCTAGGTATCATGGTATGTGTCACTCTGATTCTCAAAACATTTGAATATGTGCATTTAATTATCTTTTGTTTCATGACATGTTCTTGGACTTTATGCTTTTTGACTTGTCCATACCTAGGGGGGTGACAGATTTCCCTAGCAAGTTGGTTCCCTTAGGAGTGAGTTTCCATTGGGTGGGTTATGAAAGGTCATCATCCATTCCCACCATACTTATCACTTTTCATCAGTTTCCTTCTCATCTGTCCCTTGCATTGGTTCAAGCATTGGGTTTTCCAAGCTAGCAAAGGGTTGTACCTTGCCTTGTGGGAAGAAGGGGCTAAAGGCCTAGAGGGTAAAAGTATCTAGAAAAGGATAAAATCCAAAAGATAAAAATATTTAGATGCTTCACCCAGGGATCCCTGAGAAAGCAATAAAAGGCTTCTCAGTAGGAAAAGGAGGGACCCATAAAATAAATAAAACTCAATACCTAGTTGGTGGATAGGGGGTCTCATCATGAGCCAGCCTATTAGTTCCATGGGCATGTAGCGGTATGACACTACCATTCATCTGGTCACCATGCCAGGTTAGTGGCTCTTGGTAGAATAGCCAAGAGAAATGGGGTCTCATAACAAGCCAACCTTCTCATCTCCATGAAATGCTTGTGGGTAACACTGTCACCACTGGTCACTACGCCAGGGAAGTGTCCCCCAGATGTTATCTTGAAATAAAAAGCAATAAGATAAAAGGTAAAAAGGCATTGAATGGGCTTGGAAACATTTGCATCCATGACAAGGTGCATCTCACCCTCTTCAGAGGCACACATAGGTAAGCCATACATTTCCATGTCATCATTGCACCCATTGCCCAAACATCCCCATACCATCTCATGCACTTACATGACCTAGATTGGTCTTCAACTGGAAACATCCCACATCTAAGGAGAATTATCCCAATAGGACATCCTAAAACCCTCTCCAAACATGGCTTGTATAATAATGTAACGTCTTTGAGCACTTGTTTGGGAAAGTGGGGTTTTACGCACATGTTTGGGTAACTTGATTATTAGATGTGATTGACATTGCTATGATCCCTGTGACTTATGATCCCATGGAGGGTGTACTTTTTGTTGCTGCAGGACCATACCTGACATACAGGTACACATGGGGATATGATTAGCTCAGACCTCCATAGGGATAAAATCCCACCAGATGGATGTTGAGACCCCAGCCAGGGGCAGACATATACCAGAGGCTTGCACCAGAGAGTGAGGAGGATGTTCCTCCAGAGACAGCCTAGGAGGCCTGGACCCAGGGGGGTCTTTCCCTCCCACCATGATGTTGGCCCTTGAAGTCCCTTGACATCATCATTCATAGCCTTGACGTCACCCAGTTGAGGCACCCAACTTGAGGATGAAATTGGTTGGCACGTGTGGCAGTTCCAGATGAGTTTTGAGCCCCAACGTTCCACTTGGAGGGACAATGTTCTAGCAAGGAGGCTAACGTCACCCTAGGAGGGGCATGACATCACCCTAAAAAGATTAAATTAGGGTTTTATTTGACAAATTTATGTAAAATTGGATTTTCTCATGTAAACTAGCCATGTCAGCCTTTTCGACCTAATTTTGTAATTAAAGGTCATTTTGATTGTATAAATAAGGTATTTTCCCCTTGTATTTTTTTATTATTCTTTGACTCACATAAGTGAGGTCTGAAATTCGACTCCCTTAGGGTTTATTGGCTGAAATTAAGTGGTGTGCAACTCTTGGAGGAGGCTAATTTTGGTATTTTTGGGCATTTTCTTGGTGGAAAGTCTTCAACTAGGCTATATGCTAGATTATTATTGTTGAATGTAAGTGAATTTATGCAATTCTTCTTTGCTTTGAATGGTTATAGTACATTTACTTTTCATTTTGCTAAGATCATGAAATTGCTAGCTTTAAACCCTAGGAGATCAAGTACATGTTATTGTCATTGTCTCAATAACTTTTTACCTACTAGATTTTGCTAAGAAAACATATCCTTTGAAGCATGTGCTATATCCCTACCATTGTAGCACTCTAGCATCATTTGCTTCATCAAGGCTTCGTTTACTTCAAGCTTGAGCTAACGAAGAAGGAAAACGGATAGGGCCTAGGGTTACCTACTTCCTAGTAGTCGTTTTCCTTCTAGGGTTTGTTGATTGAGGCCTTGGGTTACCAAAACCTCAACCATCATCCCTCTTGTCCTTAGCTCACGCATTATCATTTGATTCCTTCGATATTGTTGCTGCAAAATGTGACTCCATTATCCTAATACATTGATCTAGACCTTATGTTTGTTTGATTGATGAGAACAACCCTTAAATCTTCTACCTCAAGCTAATTACTAACCTTTCCTGACCCTATATTAGACTAATCCACTAGCATTCTTGTTGTTGTTACAAAAGTAAGCTACAGCCAATTATTACAACAGTAAAAGCTCTTAAAAACAATTACAAAAGTTGATTTTTACATTGCCTCATTAGCTCCTGACAAGTGCTAGTATATTGTTATTATTAGATTATCATTTTAGGTCATTTTGAAGCTTATTTAAGGCATTGATTGTGAAGCTATCATCTTATATACATTGTTGTTATAGATTTTTTTTTTCTTCGTCTCAAGTCAACTTATTGCTTTCATTGACAAAGTCCAAGGTTTTATGAAGAACTAACATCAATTGTACTTGCAAAAATAACGTTTTCTTGTTGCCTTGTTATGGGAAGGTACACTCAAGCATATCATTGCTTCATTTATGAAAACATTGGGACTTTCTGATCGGTGTGACTTGTGAGAGGGGATATATTTTCTTGATACTTCAACCTTTTCCTTTTGAAACCCCCAGGTCATCGGGGAAATCTCCCCTGGGATATTAAGGTGACAGTGATAGGACAACTTCCTGTTACGCCAATTTTCCCTCCTTTAGTCTTTCCCTTTGGGACAAGTACAAATTGTGCGATTAGTTGATAATAGTGCCAAATTATAATTCTAGAATTGAATTTTCCATACATATATACTGAGTAAGGCTTACCTCAAATACAGTGATTGCTTGAAGTAGTAAGGTGAGAGAACTAAAAAACACCAAGTTTCTTCCACAACTAAACTTGTGTCCACAAAATCCATGAAAAACAAACATGGCACATATTGCATTAATATAAGAAAATTAACAATAGAACTTTCCAAGCACAACCAACAATATTCCTAGTGTATCTTATTTTAATAATTTTAAAGAAAATAGATGAGATTTTCCACAATGAACGAATATCATTCATATTCAAAATATGATTTGTTTTCAAAGAGTTTGATAACTAGACTTAGATTTATTTCATTGAATAAATCCAACTTCAGTAATATGGACCATTTAGTTCATTCTCAACATGTATGTGACTCATACATGAATCTGAAAAGGGTCATTATAAACCAAAATGTTTGCATATGCCTTCAACGATTAAAACAACATAAATAACTAACAACCAAACCAAGCATGATTGTGCGTCACTACATCATTGAAATGAAATTGGAGAAGACTTCATTCATATAGTAACAAAGACTGTTATAACCAATGAACTCAACATCAATAACTGATATCAAACCTGAAGAACACTTATTTTTTCAAGCAAAGAAGAAGTAATACTTGGGAAAATAAATTTAATCTGTGCATATTCCAAATATATGCATCTAGAAATAATCATTCAATGCATAGCCAACAAGATTCTCATCAATGCTTGAGTCAGAAACAAGTTTTTTTGAATCAAATGATGAAGTGGGGTAGAGTTGGGATATGGTAGTCAAGCTAATATAAATCTCAACCAACCATAGCATGACATAAATAAATTTCTTTGCAAAAGCCTTTAAACAACATGAACAACTAGAAATTTTATGAAAATATGATGCAATGACCACTTCCAAAATCAAATGAGAACAATTTTTTCATAAGAACATATTGACAATTGTATCATGAATTTGAAGATAACGCGAGAAACTCTATTCAGATTGATGTATTTTTAAAATCATGCACAAATGAAAATATTTTGGTTATGAACAAAAAATATAAACTTCAACAAAATGCCCAACAACAATGTTTAACAATTGAGTTTTTTTTGTATGAGATTAAAATGCAATGGTTATTCCACGAAGATGCATTATATTATATGTGTGTGTATATAAAAGATTGACATTTTTTATGATTGTGAGGGAAGCTTTGTGTCTTTAAAAAACAATTTATTTTGAACATGAAACTAAAGGGTAGCACGCTGGGCAAGAATTTTCCTAATGGGGGGCAAACAAAATCACTTTCACTTTGGTAGATAAACATGCATACAATGAAAATGATTTTTTCGATAATAGTGCCAAATTTTGATTACATTCATAAAACAATATACACGGTCAACCAAACAACACAAACTCCAAATTCCAATATCTATCACAAATAAAACTAAAGCATATACATTCAATAACACAGTTGCACAAAAACCACCTCAATCAGAAAGAAAAATGAACCATAAACATTCAACAACACAATTGCACAGAAATCATCATCATGTCTAAATTATGAAAATGATAAAGGACTTTCAAAGCCTATCTTTAATCCAACAAAATGAAGAGTAATGGCCACTACTTGCACTTAAAACCGCAAAGGAAACCAAATTCCAATAAGCGATAAGCTCCTCCGCTACAACTAAATTGTCTCTTGTTTTGCAGAAATAAAGGGATAAGGTTTTCAACTTGACAAGTGATGGTAAGGATAAGTGACGACAAGGATGAAATGAGTTGGATAGTACTCACAACTCCAACAGAGAATAAATAAACTAAGTATAGCGAGTACTGGGGATTGGGACCAAATGATAAATTGATGAGGAGGATAAGACAAACCGATCAACAACTCACAACCCAAGACCAACTAGAGTGATGATGCTTTTGTAGCTTTGGAAGGTATTCCCACAAGTGGCCTTGGTGTCGAGCATGTGGAAATATTTGTTGCACCTCATTGCACTTTCATTTTGGTGAAAACCCCTTGGATTGGAGCTTGGGGATTCATGGGCTTGTTGATGGGATTTAGGGGCTTGTGTTGGCGCTTCACACCCACATGAAGGAATAAATAATTCTAATTTAATGTTGAGTTTAGTGAAGGGCTCCTTAGAGTAATCTAAGGGCTTATAAACTCACTTTGGACTCCTATAAAGGGAGAGGAGAGATTGTGACAATCTAATTGTGACATAATGGAGTTAGCATAAGTGAGTGAGAACTTGTGCTAGGGAGCTTGGTGATTTCAACAAGGGGATTTCTTGGACTTTCAATTTTTCTGTTTTCAGCCAAGGAGGAAGACCACACATGTGAGAAGAGAGAGAAAACAACACACATGTGAGGAAGGTACATGCTGCACGTGTGAGTAGTTCGTATAGCCACACGTGTTTAAGAAAAATGTTCATACAGTCAAACTTGTGATATGGAATAGGTTCGTACAATCACATGTGTGACAATTGTACAACAGTAAAGCAGGTCGCACATGTGAGGGTAGTTTTGCAAGATGCACATGTAGGGTTTATGGGAAGTAGCAGGTCCATACATGATGATGTCAGTAGTTTGTACAATTGACATTAGCAGGCCGTACATCCAAGTCTGGAGCAGATTTGTAAGTGGGGAATTTCCTGGGATATTTTGTTGATTTTGTGATTTTTGAGGACAGTTTTTGTCCTCATATTTATTGTTTTGTGGTTAGTTGAGAGGGATGATTTTTTCCTCAGAAATTATTATTTGGAAAATTTTATAGAGTCTGTACAATTGACATCAGCAGCTCGTACATCCAAGTTTGGAGAAGATTTGTAAGTGGGAAATTTCCTAAGATATTTTGTTGATTTTGTGATTTTTGAGGATTGGTTTTGTCCTCAGATTTATTGTTTTGTGGTTAGCTGAGAGGGATGATTTTTTTCTCAGAAATTTTGATTTGGAAAAGTTTATAGAATAGAAAATTGTGTCTCATGTGCATGGATGATTTCTCTCTGATCTTTATGTTTTTGCTACTGTAATTTTCTGTCATAATTTCAGTGTAAAATTATCCATTGATAACAACCCTAGGGTTTATTGTTTGGGTCACTTGGAAGTAATTTTCAAATCTGAAATTTGATGCTTAAAACTTGACATGGTATTAAAGATGAGGCTTTGAAGAGAGAGAATAGTCATCTTCTTGAGACACAAGTAGTTGCAAATTTGTGGGACAAAAAAATTGTTGTTGCAGATTTTTGTTTTTGTTCTGGGCAGATCACAATGGTGAACACTCTTAAGATTGAGGACAGGTTGGAAGGGGAAACAAATTTCCATGCTTGGGAGGCTAGGATTCTTCTTATCTTTGAGGAGAATCATCTCAAAGAGTATGTTAAGATGGTGGTTCCAAGTCCTAATGATATGCAAGAATTAACAACTCATCGAAAGAAGGAAGTGAAGACTAAGTGAGTGTTGTTGGAATCCATGAAGGAACACCCGATTCCTCACATTTCCAAGAAGAAGACAACCAAGGATATGTATGATGATTTGGTAGGCTTGTACCAAAGTGATAATACAATATGGAATTTGATCTTGAGACACCAGCTCAAAGCAGTTGAGATGATCGTTTTAGACATAGTTGCTACCTACCTCATGAGGATCACTCATATTCGTGATCAACTTGCAACCATTGGTGAGGAAATTGATGATGTTGAGTTGGTGAATGTGGCATTGAATGGTATTCCTGGATATTGGGAACCATTTTTGTAAGGGATCTGTGCATGATAGTAGTTTCCAGACTTTGACAGACTATGGACCGATTGCATCCAGGAGGAGGCTCGGTTAGAGTCTAGGAATGGAAAGAAAAAAGGTAGTAGTGATGAGAAGTAGGCCCTGGTATCTCATACCAGGAAGGGGAAAAAAGGAGGTTCTCCAGAGAGAGAGGCATCTCCAAAGTCGAGGAGGAAGAAGGACCTCAACAAGGTCAAGTGTTTTTCTTGTCATGAGTTTGGTCATTATGCTTCACAGTGTTCATAGCATAGGAAAGGGGGAAGGAAGCAGCATGCAACAATGACATATGTTGATGAGGTTGCATACAAGATTAAGAGGGAGTTTTTATTGGTCTCATCCCTTTCTGGTATAGTTTACGATAGTGGGACTTGGTTGGTAGATGTTGGAGCCTCATTTCATATGACATGAGCACGAGAGTTGTTCAATAACTTCACAATCTGACTCATATATGTGTGTGGAGCTTGGTATGGGGACCAGTCATGTAGTGCAGGGATATGGAATAGTGTGATTCCATATGGATTCAGGAGATGTGATGAGAGTGACAAATGTGTTGTGGTGCCAGAATTCAGGAGGAGTGTGCTCTCAGTCTTAGTGATTGAGGAGAAGGTTTTTTTTTTTTTTTCCAAGATGGATGGGTGTTATTCATGCCCAGAGGATATAGCTCTGACATAGTAGTGGTTATCAGAGTTAGAGAGAGAAACATGTATAGTTTGAAGGGCCAGCCTATGCGATTTATGGCCAACAATAGCAAAGTGACAACGAACATGAAGCAGGTGGCTTCGAGGGTTGTGAAGACTCAGAGGAAGCATGAATTCAGAGGGATTTAGAAGGCTCAAAGAGACAGACTCAACCATTCAAAGGGAGTCTACCTTCAGGTTCATATGGGAGAGATGATTCCTCTAAGACTATATGTTATAGGGTAGAGGAAGGCAGGCATGAAGCTCAGAAGTGGGAGGCTTCTAGGAGCAGCATGACTTCCAAGAAGGAACTATGACATACAACAAGACTTGCTTTGGTGACAAAGGGAGAATCCAATCGGGTGGATTGGAGTGTAGCTATGGTATTATATCCAGTGTGGGAAGCAAAGATACTTCCAGTGTGGGAAATAGAGCTACTTCCAGGTGATACTAGAGTGGGTGAGAATACCTCCCTCGCTAAGAGGGAGAGTTGATTTTTTTGTATCTTTGAGAGGTATTCGCACAAGTGGCCTTGGTGTCAGGCATGTGGAAATCTTTGTTGACACCTCATTTCACTTTTGTTTTGGTGAAAACCACCTTGGATTGGAGCTTGGGGCTTCATGGGCTTGTTGATGGGATTTAGGGGCTTGTGTTGGGGTTTCACACCCACATGAAGGAATAAAGAATTATAATTTAATGTTGAGTTTAGTGAAGGGCTCCTTAGAGTAAGATAAGGGCTTATAAAATCACTTTGGACTCCTATAAAGGGAGAGGAGAGATTGTGACAATCTTATTATGACATAATGAAGTTAGCATAAGTGAGTGAGCACTTGTGCTAGGGAGCTTGGTGATTTCACCAAGGGAATTTTTGCACTTTTTAAAAATCTGGCCTAAGAGGAAGACTGCATGTGTGAGAAGTGAGAGAAAGCATGGCACGTGCGAGAAAAGTACATACCACACGTGTGAGAAGTTTGTACAACCACACGTGTGAAAGAAACATGTCCATGCAGTCGCACATGTGATATGGGACAAGTACGTATAGTCACACATGCGACAGTTGTACGACATAAAAGTATGCCGCACGTGTGAGGGTTTCTGGGCTGCAGTAGGTTCGTACATACTAACGTCATCATTTCACACAGTCCATACGACTAACATCAACAGGTCGTACAACTAGGTTTGGAGCATATTTGTAAGTGAGAAATTTATCGGGATATTTTGTTGATTTTGTGGTTTTTGAGAGGACTGGTTTTGTCCCCAGATTTATTGTTTTGTGGCCGTTGGCTGAGAGGGCTGATTTTTCCCTCATAAATTTTGATTTGGAAAAATTTACAAAACAAAAAATTGTGTCTCATGTGCATGGATGATCTCTCTCAGATCTTTATGTTTCTGCTACTATAATTTCCTGTCATAATTTCAGTGTAAAATTATTCAGTGATAACAACCCTAGGGTTTATTGTTTGGGTCACTTGGAAGTAAATTATTTTCATATCTAAAATTAGATGCTTAAAAATTGACATAGAGACCACCTACCAAGTACAACCATCTCAACCCATTAACAATGTCATCTTGTCACTACACCTTGGGATCCAAATACTAACACAAATGTCAATAGTTGCAATTCCAATCAACATCGAGAAAAATCAAGATTAAATAAAAGAAATATACTTCCTAAGTCCAACTATAGCCCAAGGTTTTTTTGTGGATCTGCAGAGACAAACTAATGCAAACCCACAAATACTTTATCTCCCGTGGGGACATAATAATGAGTACATACATTATAGTTTGCTTTTAGTTTTCTTTCATGTTTTTTCAATTCATAAAATTAATGAAAACATATTAACATATTAATAGGATTTTGGGGATAAGACCACATTAAATGAAGATAGAGATAGCTTTAAAGTGGAGATGTCACTTAAGGTATGTTTTCACCTAAATGCATTAAAATATATATTTAAGACGATGACTTCTTCTCTAACCTAAAGACATTAAAACATACAATTAATTTGATGACATATTTTGTTAAATAAATCTAAAGGTACACATGATGTGCATATGATTATTTAAAATATGCACATACACAATAACTATAGTAAAATTACTACTTAAGTAAACTTGTCATAAAAGTGTAAAGACATAAACAAGAATGGCATGGTAGTGTTGACATGGCTATTGATATGGTATTGATGTTGTCATAAAAGTGTAAATACATAAACAAGAATGGCATGGTAGTGTTGACAGGGCTATTGATATGGTATTGATGTGATTGAAGGTTAATAGGTGACATATGACACTAGTGCTAAGGTGGCTCATGTGTGCCAAATTGAAGGGGCTTCATGTAGTACTAAGTTGGCAAGGGTAAAACATCAGTGGATTTACATGTAGCAATGGTTGCAATCATGTGCAGTAGGCATGATAGTGGTAACAACTCCTGATGTTGTATTTAAGGTAATGGACATGTGGCACATGGTTAGAGCTTTGGAATATCATGAAATTGACTTCCAATGGAAGAGCTTTTACATTCCATGAAATAACATGTTTTTATTGTGAAAAAAACACACTAAAAATGGACTCGGAATGGAAAATATATTAATGTTTGAAAATCACCTTATGAAACTAAAAGAATTTTAGAGAGGGCTCCACAAAATGTTGACATGGTAGTGTTGATTGTGAAGAATTATTAAAATTCATGGGAGATAGAGAGTTCAACATAAACATAGTATTCACTATTATGTGTCTTTAATTTACAAAAATAATGAATACATACACCCCATATTAATAGGACTTTTCAGATAGGACCAAATTAAATGCGGATAGATATAAGATGAAGTTGGATATGCCACCTAAAGTGTGCCCCCACATAAATGCAATAAAACATGCAACTAACATGAGAACTTATCTAGATAATAAGTCAAAAGGTGTACATGATGTGCATGTGGTTATTTAATATATGAACATGAATATCAACCATAATAAAAATGCTACTTACCTAATTAAACTTAACAAAAAAAGTGGAAATATACTAACACCCCCCATACATGAACCTTAGGGAAAAATGAGAATGATTCAAAGAAACAATTCTTGGCACTAAAGCCTTTTCAAGTATGCATCTACTATCAAGAAAAGTGCATGAAATGTGAGTGCCTCTATGGATGCTAATATATATTATTAGAATGCATGGGTAGATGACAGTTGCAACCTCTGAATCAATATAGGAAATGGTGCTCTTTATGAGGCTCACTCAATAGAAACATTGATCTCGAAAAATTGGTGAATCATAAAGAATTGCATAAGGAATCATTGCACACCAACTCCCCACAATGTTGAACTAGGTGGATATAGATGATGACAATGGATGTCTCATATGATGGAAAAAGGAGGAGGAAATATATATAGGTGACAACGATACAAGAATCAATTACCCAAATAAGAAACACTCCAAAGTGATGAGCTCCATGAGATTGTAAAAGAAGATCATGCAACATCATTTGGACGACATGTCCGATTGATTGCAAAAGAGATACATAAAAAATGTCATCATAGCCAACAAACCTCAATATGGGTTCCAACAAACAATAATGCACCAAGTGACAAATCAAATCTCAAAATTATTGTGCTAAATAAATGGAAAACACATGAAAATAAATGAAATGTGGGTGTGTAAAAATATTGAGATCAATGAGAGTGCTCCAAGAAAGACAATGATACCACCATAAAACAAAACAAAGTGCTCCATGAAATAGAAACAAACACCAAAACTTTCAAGATGAGTGAATGTGTTGATATTCAAAAATATCTAATGCAAATGCACCAAATAGTAAAAATGTCAATGATTAACATAAACTTGCTAACCAAACCAAGAGTCCAAGTAAAGCCACCATCACTAAAGATGGTCATCTAACCAAATATTGCAATTGACACTAAATCATCTTCTCAAGAAAATTGACAAAATTGAAATCATAACTCATATACCAAAAATATGCCAAAAAAATGATTCTAGGACTTCTTAAAAAATACTCTAAAAATGAATACCATAAAATAAAAACAAAGGATATCATGCACTTGCTTGTTGGAAACCAATGAAATGATGTGAAATGTACTTAACGATATTGAAGTCAAATAACTATTGAAGGGTTAACACAAAAGCCTAATCCCAACATCATGAGAGTAAATTTGAATTGGAAAACAAATTAATTTCCTCCAACAAAATAGCACAAGCCTCCTATAATGCATGAAACATTGCACCATCAACAATTTTAATTTTAATGCAATGTTAAGTCCAAAGCACCATCAACAATTTTAATGCAACGTTAAGTCCAAAGTTTTGTTTGGTAGAATTGTCCATATGCAAAGATGCACACCAATACTATGTAGGGTACTATGTAGGGTGGTTCAATGGTTATTTCACATGTTATGTGGTTAATAAAAGTGGTTTTAATAGTTAAAATGTTTTTTTTTAAGTTATAGATTTAAATTCAAAATAATAAAGTATGTGTATTTCTATAGATTAAGTAATCAAATTATTACATATAAATTATTTTTCTCACAGATAAAAAGGGTTTTGTTTAATTGTTTTAGGTTTTGGTTTTTTTTGCCTACACAAATTCATAATCCATGGAGTACTGGAATTATACAGAATTAACCACTCAAATCTGCAGATCCAATAATTTATCATTGGATTTCTAACAAAATTAAACATAAAATATCCCCATAAAGAAACCAAAACATAGAACAGATAGACTACAACAATAAAAAATAGCATTTTTTAATTTTAACCACTCATTTTCAATTTCATAAAAAAATGACATACAATCAATTTAACATAAAATTGTTATTTCACCAACAATTGGATTGTTGGATTCTGGTGACAATTGTCTAAAAAAATTATATAGTTACATTATGAGGAAATATTGTGATTTTACCAATAATTAAATTACCAGATTCTCATAGTAAAAAAAATAATAATAAAAAATTGTTATTAAAATTGTTATTTCACCAACAATAGAATTGTTGGATTATGGTGACAATTGTCTAAAAAAAAAAAAAAAAAAACTATAGTTACATTATGATGAAATATTGTGATTTTACTAATAATTAGAGTGTTAAATTCCTAAAGTGAAATTGCCAAATTTCCATAGTTAAAAAAAAAACTAATAATTAGACTATTCCTAACTTTAATAATAATAATAATTCATTTTTAAGATCACGGTCAAGTCAGACATCTAATTGGAATATGAAACCCTTTGTTTATGAGACAAAGGACCTCTTAAATTAACACACAAAAGAGCAAAAGCCCAAAACCACAAACAACACGCTGAAAGGATGCCTTGCTATTGATCAGCGTCCTCGTTCAAGGAACTGGAAGAATCGCACAGCAACATACATAGCACTGATCGTGCTCAAATCGACCTGCACATCTCAAGCAAATAGGAGAGAACTCCATTGATAGCGCACCATAGTACTGAATCAAAACTGCCAAAGGTTGAGTAGAAAATAGAATAGGCGCACACGAGGGTTAGAATTTGGAAACGATCTGTCATTTTTATTAAAAAAAAAAAAAAAGATTCTGTTTGTCTATTTGATGAGAATTTGTTGGATTGAAGTGTTTGAGGGTTTTTTAGTATATTAAATTTATTTATACATTTAAAAATATAATTTAAATAACAGAAGATTAAGATTTCATCCAAATTTATATAGGTAAATTTTAGAAAGAAAAATAAATAAATAAAATATAAAACAATTAAACAAATACCTTATTATTTTGGTAAACCTTATTATTTTCCTTACCAAAATGATCAACATGTTGAACATTTTGATGAACAAATTCCATCCCTGCAAGTGGGCTGGGTTTAAAAAAATTACAGCCAGCAACAAAAGGACAAAATCTGCAAAGCATAGACCAGATATCCCTGCAGTCACCTCTTGAACCAATCACCGATATACAAACATAGTTGCAGAACAATGAAGAGCCCGATTGAGTAGGATGGAGCATCCAAGATTTACAGGGCGATAGTAGGAGAGCCACCAACAGCTGGATGACAGAGGCCAACACTCATTACGTGTTACACAATATGCTATAGGAACAAAAGCAAAAGCAGCTTCGTTATCTTGATTTCCTCCAGATATATCGAAATGATCAGATTGCAATTGAGATATTGCTAAACAAATAGATAATGAGCACAAAAGATCGACCCTGAATGCTTGAACACAATCTTCACACAGCCATGAAATGCATTAGTTCTGCACTAAAACAATCTCAGATCCAAAAATAAAACACGAGACAGTCTAATCAATAAACACTACACTCTCACTACACTATTCCTACATCTAGTAAGGATTAGCAATGCATAATTTGCATACTCACACACCCACTTTGGTATCATCTAGTAAGGATTAGAGTCAAAGCCTGTACCTACTTTGGTATCATGTTAAAAATACTAGAGTCAAAGCCTGTACCTACTTTGGTATCATGTTAAAATTCATGAGGGAGAGAGACTTTCACATAAACAAAGTATTATATATTATGGTTTTTCAATAAAGAAAAATAAACCATATATACATCCATATCATATTAATAGGATTTTTGGAATTGGTCTTATTAAATGTTGGTAGATACATGATGAAGGTAGAGATGGAGCTTAAAAAAAAATAAACCATATATACATCCATATTAATAGGATTTTTGGAATTGGTCTTATTAAATGTTGGTAGATACATGATGAAGGTAGAGATGGAGCTTAAAGTTGAGGTATACTTTCAGCCTTACAACTTGAAATTAACATGGTGTATTATTCTATTATCTAAATGTATTAAAATTTGAAATTAACATGATGACTTTTCTAATTAGATAAGTTAAAAGGTGTATATGGTATGTATATAATTATTTAAAATATGTACAAGCACAATAATTGTAATAAAAATGTTATTTATTTAAGTCAACTTAACATAGAAGTGTATATACACTAACAAGAATGGTGCTAAGGTGGTTCATGTATACCAAAATGATGCAGCTTCATGTGATGCTAAGTTGGTAAGGGTAAAAGTACTACAATCTCCATGTAATAGTTGCAATTCTCATGATAGGTGTGAGAGTGGTGATGATTTTTTCAGGTTCTACTGAATGCAATGGCCATGTGGGACATCGCTAGAGATCTATGGTGCCACAAAATTGACTTGTCAATGGAGGAGCCTAGAGGAACTCACAAGGGATGGTGCCCATAAGGTGGGAGAGGTGGGCATCGTTGGTGTTAAGTGGTTTGATCACCAAGAAAGAAAAAGATCTTATTTGGTATGCACCCATGGAAAATAAAGAGGGCATCATTGTCATGGACCTTGGTGCAGAGTGCCACAAGAAACAAGGCTGCCAAGAAGAAGAAGTGACTTCGAAAACCCGTGGCCAAGACCAATAAAAAAAGTCAGCAAATCAAAGAAGAGAAGGAAGCCACATGAACCCCAAAGTGGAGGAGGGTTTGAAGAGTAGAGTATATGTACATAGTCCAAGAAACCCAAAAATCGGTGGTTGGAAAAGTCCAAGAAACCCAAAAAAACAAGAATTAGCTAGAAAACACAAACCAAGCTACCTAAACAATATAATATAAACTTTATAAAACAATTTTTACCTATTTTACTCACTCAATAGCCACAACTTGCCAAAGTGAAATCCTGACTTTAACAAATATTCTAGATGCAATGGGATGGTTCAGACTCTAAAATGCATGGATTTGGGTCAAATACAATACTAACCATGGATCTTCAATAGTTGATAACAAGAGGTATGGAGGTCCGATTTCATATCCAAAAGAATAAAATTTGAGATTAGTGGAGTGATATAGAAGAAGCACAAGAAGGTGGAGATTAGTGTAGACCAATATCCCTAAAAATTTCATTCACAATGTGAACTGTTAAAAAATACAAAATTGGTGGTTATAAATGCATAATTTTACAAAACCATTACAAAACTAAACCAAAACAAGGGTAAACTACATCACATCTAGTCTTTTTCTTTGCTTTTAAGTTAAGTATTTAAATTTAACCACATGTTGGCTTGTACATTGAAAGAATAAAAGGGCATTAAAAGCATTCCAAGACTAGCTCGCCTTCATTCCAAGTTGAAATTTCAAATAGGAGACTAAGAGCTCTTGAGGTTTGACCATGAAACACCCATGGATGTTGATCTTTATTCAATTAATTCATTTGAACAATTTGAATTTGTTTACCTTGATCCAGTTTACCAAGTAAAAGAAAGAGATCAACACAAGAACAAGCCATTTATTTAAGCTACAATATTTTTCATTTTTATTGAGAAGAACCAATAGCAATTTCCATATCCATTTATAGATCGAGATTTTTTCCATCTTCGGATCCTGATTTCACTCGATTAAATTGACGAAAAATCCATGGTTCATAGTTTTCCCCACATGGACATCCATATGCATATTTTTTCATGAGCCAATAGCAAAGGTTATACCTTGGTTTAATTAAAACTTGAACTTCTATGGTTGAATTAAGCTAAGCACTTGCTTGTTCCTACTTGTCAAATCAAACATTCACACATTCAATCAATAAGAAAGAAATCAAAAGAACCTTGAATAAAACATGATATCCACTGAACCAAACTATTAGGTAGTACTAGGGTTAGGTAGTACATAGGTATTGAAGCTTTAACAAGTGAAACAGACCTTCCCTATTTGGGCACAAAACCAAGTGTACGTGTATTTATTTAGGGTTATTAAATATATGTAGCATGTGGAAATAAGCATATTCTCCATTATTTTGTCCCAATTTTAGTTGTTGAACAATAAAGATGCAGGGTTCATTATTTAGGGGGACACATTGCTTCTTTCTTGTACATAGCAAAAAACATACAAAAGTTTGAACATCTATACCACACATACATACATTCATGAAATAATAGCAACATCCACCATCCATGCATTATATCTCTATCCAATGGAGGCACATATGAAAGTAAAAGAAACAAGCCACAATTAGCATTGGGAAGGCGAATTGGATCGCATCATTATAGCTATAAACACAATGTTTAATCACTTCCTAAGAAAACAATGAGAGTCGGTCACATATGAGATTTCTATGCATTTAGTTTCAAAACTTCATTTTTCAACTAGTGCACTAAATCTGTATCCAACAGATGCTAGTTGAAGTTATTGATTTGGCCTTCTTAGCCCTTATTGTTCACCAATGTGATTTTTTTTGTTTTCCCATGGTTAATAGACTCTCTAAGCCTTTGGTACCTATGTATATGCTTCTATCTATTCTAGAGGATATGTTGCTTTAACTGTACTAAAATCCAAAGCTATCCATTGATAATCACATTGAATTAATCGCTCTGAGGCCTTGCTTCTTGTTTCTCTCTCAACCAAGATCTCCAAGGGGAATAGTTGGGTCTCCACTAGTTGTTATATGATTGGGCTCTGTAATTGGATTCACGGCTAAAGGAATGGATTTGGATTGGATACTAGATCTTATTCATACATTATGAATAGCCTTTAACACCACATTTTCGACAAAATTCCAAAGAGGGGGCTTTAAAATATGCATGTGTAACCTATAGATTGATTTTCTTATGCAAGCCTACAACTATAGGGGAGAGAATAATATATTTTCATGGGTAACCACTTTTGAGTATCACCACATCTGAATCTACTTTTGTAGGTAAACTCCCTCGTCTCTTACTCAGGTTGACTACCTCTTGCAAGTTTAACAAAGGGTTCTAATTCTTGTATTTTTGCAGGTTTGAGTACTAACATAGGTTGAGGTTCATTCATGGAAAAGAGAAGCAAAGGTACTTCAAGTTTAACAAAGGGTTCTAATTATTGTATTTTTGTAGGTTTGAGTACTAATTGTTGATCCATAATTTTGATCAGTTTGGTGTTTTCATTTAGCCACTCTTAGGATTTCTTTTACACTTTTCCTTGCTTATTTTTCTTTGTTTTTCTTCTCTCATATAAAAAATTTATGAGCACTTAGTCCTTATTTTGAATGATGAGGAGAGGGCCAACACAAATCTCAAATTCCCAGGTCTATAAGTTCATTGTACCATAGGTCCACATTCCCGCTATTGACATTTCTTATATTTTACCCCCGAGTACCTTTTAATTCACTTTTACCTTTTCTACTTAGTCATTTTTAGAAAATGCAGATCCGAAGCTACATAACATTAGTCAAACCTTCTTGAATGCCCATATATGCAACCCTACACTGACCAAAACGCATCGTTCCTTTTTTATTTTCCAGTTTCTTTCGAAACTTGATCAAATTTTCCAACAAAGCGGATGCATATTTACATGCTTCCCATTAGTCTTTCGCTTGAGTTCTTAGGTCCATAACTCCACAAGTCTGCATCTCTCTTAACATTTAACCATATTTTCAATCCCAATTCGGACCTCTTCACCCTTTCCTGAAGTCATGTTCACAAGCATTTAGGTCCGTAACTCTGCAACTTCGCATTTTCGTGTTACGTATTTTGCACTTCCCATACATCATTTCACACCTTCATACTTAACATTTTTCGTCCATCATAATATCACATCACCACTTCCCCTCATATTTATTACCCCCCTCCACATCATCTGTCACTCGTAAAAGAATAATGTCATTATTAATGCATAAGACATCAATTAAAGGTCACAATAAATCCAAATCTCGTGCCAACTGTTGACATTGAAATCATGATATGACTGATTGAGTTACCAAGGCGGTACGTGGTATAATTTAATAAAATCAAATATGCCAATGTGTAAGTATCAAAATTAACGCCACCTTTGTAAAAAGCAAAAAAGGATGTCAGGTAAGAAGAAGGAATTATTTTGTGGAGATACACTAAACATATTGGGTCATGAAGATCAACAATTCCATTGGTCCACGACGTATCATTACTACAATACTTTCTCTAGCCGAAAAGAAAACGAACGTAATTTGAACCTCAGGAATAGCATTAACAAGTTGTGTTTCGAAGGTGACTGACATGAAAGAGATTGTTCAATGGTGCATAGATAAATTCGTCTATGAATGGAGAATAATTCAAACATAAGGTCATCAACACATTTCTCTAACTCCTTCAACATTCTCTAAAATGCTACGACTCCCTGCACCAACTATGTGATTCAAGAGCAAGGAAGCCGATGAATTTTTGAAGCAGCATAAGGGAGGAAACAAATTTATGAGGAATTACTTGGAAGATCCAACCTATAACCCGGATACTTTCTGAATCAAGGTAAATTCATTAAAATACATGTAAAGAGAATTTGCAAGGTTATTTGCCTGCATTATCAGTTTGGAATATAGTATGTTTGTATCAAGAAATGTTATATATTCTATGCATTATGCTATGCATTATGCCTTGCATGAAAAATCCATCATTGATTGGGGTTATCTCATCTCAAGAGAAATTTCCTTCCAACTAAATAACCTCAAAATTTTTATATGACTTCTTACCTCATTTTCGCCATTCCTTATGGACATGTTTTTGAATATTTGCCACAGGAAAAACATGTTGATTTTAAGTTGGAACCAGTCTATGCATGGTATTCAGTCTTATATAGACAAATCCCAATACAGTTTCTACCCAGTTCACAACAACTTCATTTCAAAATTCAAAAAATTAATATTTGGACAGAGCACAACAAGGTTATCCCTGGAAGCAATGGCCTTTCTCTCTGGAAAAGGGGTTTATGAATTATCCGAAGAATTTACTATAATTAGATTATTTGTTAGTAATAAAAATCCTTTCTTTTTACCATTCTATACATCAGATAAACTCTTTGTCGAAGAAATATGCAGGCAATACAAGACTTGGGCCCACTTCTTCCATGACAAAAGGAAAAATCAATTTATACCCCTACCATGGAAAATTGGAAATTGCATTGTTAAGCACATAACTCACATTCATGAATTGGAAGGACATCATGAACATATGGATTTGAAGGAAACAAAATTTGTTGAAGGTTTTGATCTAGACAACAAATTTACTACACATATGTAGTTAATAGGGTATTCTTCACACTTCATCAAAATTGGACAATTTCAAGAGGGTGGCAGAGACAACTTAGATCTCTAGGAATTAGCGACCAACCAAATTTCAAACGACACGGGAGAAGTAAACAACACAAATTAAATAAACAGACAACATGGTAGAGAAACAAAAAATCAAAACCCCAATTCGCCAAAAACATCTCAAAGAAACACTCCATCGAGAATGAAGAGTAGAACCAGTGGAATGGATACTATAAAAACATTAGTTGGAGGTTGATATGATGGTGGAGATAAAGACTCGTCGAGGAAAAGTCTCAAAAAAACACATATTGCATACACTCATGTGAAAAGAAAAAGAAATATATCATCAACAGAACTAAATGCACTAGACGTTTAGGAAAGTCCCCATGCAATGGACATGGACAAGCTTATTGAAGAACTTGGTTGGTTTACGCAGAGGTTGTTAGAAACAAGAGAAATTGTTAATGCTATGATGACCCAAGATCCTAAAATATTTGAAGAGGAATTTGTCACTCTGCACCACGTGGCATACAATCATGAAACTAAGAAATTATTGCTAGAAAAAGTTAATACCAAGAATAAAAAGTCATTAGAATGATGGAAATATTCAATTGATTTGGATGGAGTAGCACCCTCCAAAATTGTAGACTTTCATAGAGCTACTAGAAATGCATTAAGACAATCAATTGACAACATGGAAAAAAGGAATTAATAATTAAAGAAGAGGATAAAAGAGTTAGAAGTTTCTTTGGTACTAGGACCATTATTTCCATAACCTTTGAGTTCGATTCAACCTACACTTGAATTGGAGGATATCCCAGAAAGTAGTACAAAATACAAAGGCTCATCAAGATTATTGCAAGTTGTAAGAAAATATGTTGGCGATGCCATACAAAATAGGATTGACATAATTTAGGAGATTTGGGAGCTTGCCCAAACTATTTCTATCTTTTCATCCAAAATACATAATTTCAAACAATACTTGCAGAAGGATTTAGAAAATGATGAAGGATTTTTTAAGGAAGTTGCAAACATATTTTCAGCCAAAGTCTCAAGCTTAAATGAAGCCTGAAGAAAGGAACAAAAACTTCCCTTACCTTACCATATGAAATAGATTAATGCATGTTGGCTATGGAGAATCAGATAATTAAGAGAAATGATAAATGAAATCAATGTCTTAAGGAATAAAAAAAGTGATTTATTTCTTAAATGTTTTAATCTTACTAAAGAATTAGATGGTCCCAATTTATTGATGGATACCATGATCCTAACCAAAGAATATTTAATGGGGCAACTTAGTCTACTAAAATTTTCTTGGGCTAATGAATTTACTGAAACTATAGAATTTTTTGAAGATGAAGTTAAAAAATGGTTAGTTCAATGTATCAACATGAATGACGAAGTGGATGACACATTGCATCAATTGGAGCTAGATTTGAGGGAATTTGAAAATTAGTTGTTTGAAATCAAAACTAAACATGAAATTAATGTGGTAGCCTTAATAGAGTACATTGAGGAATGGTTGAAAAAGGCGTTAATCAAAATTACCGAATCCGAAAATCAAGAAACACTTACAGTGGTTATGCCACCTCAACCACAACACACAGTAAAGGTTACAAGATCTCTCCATCACAGTGAGTCATTTATGTTGCAATCATTTGTCATATTGCATGTGTATTCTCAATATTCTATGGGATTTAGGTTGATTCTTGTTTTTCCTTCTTTTATCTTCCAGGTATTTTCACTTTATGATCCACGAGAGCCCTATCCCAATCCTCTTTGAAGGGCGAATGCATTTTATTTTCTTTAAAGACATTTACCTTTGTATTTAAAGACTCATTATTATTTTTGAGACTCCAAGAGAGCTACTTGGGATATTAAATTATTGTATTCTCAAAGACTTTAATCTGAAGCTTGAGTTTCCAAATGTTTTATCCAACATAATATTTTTGGCACTTTATGGAATGATAATTTAAAGTTCTCTTCTAATTGTGGTCCATTTTTTGTTCTCTCTATTCGTGGATATTGTTCAATGTTCTTATGAATGTTGTGATGGATATATCAGTCCCTTATATTCTGTGTGCATCTTATCTATTTATGTTGTAAATATTG
>JASDQU010014162.1:46930-56978 GCA_032191745.1 Picea mariana
AAAATTATATTTGTAGTTAGTAATTTGTTTAGTTCTTTTTTAAGAGTGGGTTCCAATTTAGGATGTATCTTCCTCAATTTCTGTTGAAAAGGCTGAGTCTGGGGTTTCATGGGGATAACATGTTGTATGATGTTAGGGTCGAATGTTTTCAAGTCATCATACGTCCAAGAAAAAATGTCTTTAAATTCTTTAAATAGCTTTATAAAAGAAAATATTTCTTGCTCGGAACATCCCTTTCCCAGATTAATATTTTGAGGATTATCATTTGTTCCTAAATTAACCGTTTCATAAATCAAAGAAGAACTGTTAGTTTTACAATTTACTGTCCCCTTAAATTTATCATGCAAGTCATAAAATTTCTATAGTCTTATGACATATCTGGGGATAGATTTTACCAGCTCGGATGTCGATTCAAGAGATTGAGGATCAGATATTACTGTGAAATTTTAGAGTTTCTCATCGTGAGTACCTTCATCAATGAATGCACCTTGGAAGGTGTCTTCCATATGCAGGAAGTTGATAATCTATTGGTCATCATCAAATACTCTCCAATTTGTAATGTTATCTGGGTTCAACGGCTTGAACAACAACTCAATTGAAAAAGCATTAGGGGAAAGACCTTCAACGGGCAATAGTTTAGAAGCAACATTGGCCAATAAATCAGCTTTTGAATTACTCAATCTAGGAATGGAATTTATGTTGAATGCTAAAAATTTACGCATTAAACTCCATACCTCTGTTTGGTAGATTTTCAGATGTGGTGATAAGAAATGTATGGTGTTTCTTAGCTGCCTAACAACGATTTTTGAATCACCAAATACTATCAAATTTTGCAGGTCCATATCCAAAGATTTCCTGATTCCTTGTAGAAGTGCTTCATACTCGGCCGTGTTATTAGTACATTCGAACTCTAACCGGCAAGCAATAAAAGTATTATTACTTGTAGGATCGATGAGTACATAAACAACACCTGCTCCTTCTTTGGAATTGGATCCGTCAAAGTATAAGGACCAGATATTTTCATCATCAAAAGTACTTGGCATACTTGGCAAAGCAGATGTCTGAGTATAGGTTACAACTTCAGATTGTTGCGCAGGATTAGTGATGGGAGAGATTTCGGTCATGAAATTAGCAAAGAAGATATTCATTCCCTGTGTTTCAAATGAATTAGCAGATGTAATGAAAGGTTCATTTGTATCATTCAGATTTGTTACAATATGCTTAAGATAACGTTCTCTATTTATCCTGATTTTGTTGGGTTGTCCATTTTCAGGCAACCACAAGTGAGACCAATCTGTGGAAAAGTAACCGTGCAGCTGTTTTGACCAATCCCTGCTTAAAAACAAGCCATAAACTTCAGGGATATAAACAACTATAATATCAATTATCTGATGAACCTTAGGATTGGACGATAGTCTAATCAGTACATTCTTAAGCTCACAATTTACTTTCATGTTTGTTCGATCCAACTGAATGATTTTAAGATCAAAAGGTTATCTTGTGCATTAATTTTTTGGAATACAGATAGAGGCATCACGTTTGATGATGCACCAGAATCGACCATAAAATTATGTACATTCCTATTAAAAATTTCAAAGGTTAACAAAAAAGGTGGGACATTTTTCCGAGTGTTAACAACAAAGTTCTGCTGATTTTTTGTTGTTGTCCCTAAAATAGTTTTATTTACATTGGCTATAGTTTTTTATGCAAAGTCCCTTCTGTCTGGAGGTTCAGATGTCTTTTTAATTGGGACATTCTTAGTTGCGTTTGAATCAATTTCTGTTGATTTTTTGTCGCTAGAGTCGCTCTTTTTACTGTTTTCACCGATACTTTGAAGACTTTTCTGCAAAATAAGGGGAAATTTCAGCAGTTCAAAAACATAAATATTATCCCTCAATTTTTCTAGATCTTCAATTAAATCGTATTCTAAAACTGGGGCTGTTAATCTTTGTTTAATTTCATTTTTCTTTTATTTCTTCGGAAACACATTTTTACTTGCTTCAGAAGGGGGTTTGTTTTGCGTTTTGCTTCTTGTGTTGTAGGGGTGGACAGTTTCAAAATTCGTTTGGAAAATATTGTCCGATAAGTGACTGAAAACAGGGGGGATGAGTCTTCCTCTTTTGGTACCTCTTCCTCAACTACATCTTCAGAACTTTCAGGAGGAACAAAAGCAGAATTATCATGTTCTTCTAAGATGGTTCGCAAAACATACTGTAAACTTTCAAAATTTAGACCTTCTGTGGTCGGGTTTGGCCGGTTGGGAGGAAAAGGTTTTCTGAAAGGAGGTTTAAAAATTCCTTTTCTTATGGATGCCTCCTCGGTTGATCTCTTCAAGTCGATGACTTGATTGGACAGTTTTTGGAAACCTTTCTGCAAGCTCTCCAAGTCTAAAGTTTCTTGTTGATTTTTAGTTTGAGGAGGCCTAGTGAGAATCTCTATTTTTTTCTTAGAGGATGAGGTTGTTTCAACTTCACTACTAAGATTGTCTTTTAGGCTCAATATATCTTTCTCAATTTGACTTGCTTCCTTAAAAGCTTATAACAACGTGTTCTTTTTAGACCTTTTGACCCATATGGCTATGTTATTGTGCAAGGCTTTGGCATAATATTCAACAATTAAACTTTAAGTGGGCATCGAATCTGCAGGGATTTTGTTCTTTAACATAAAAAATATTTGGTTAAAGTCCTTCACTTTTTCCTTAGGATTCATTTTTAAGTTGGAGAGTTCCATAACCAAGACTTCAGGATATTTATCATCTCCAAATTTTTCCAAGAAACGAGTTTCAAACTTGTCCCAAGAGATGATGGTTTGGGGTTGTTGAGAAAAATACCATGTGGAGGCATTTCCCTAAAAAATATAAGGAAATAATCTGCATACTACATCCTCGTGTTCAACACTTCGGAGTCTAATGGCCAACATAAATTTTTCTATGTGATCCTCCACGTATTTCTTTGAATCCGGATCAAATTTAGGCAGCCATTTCTCCGTATGTTTCGGTAATGGGTGTTGGGGTCCAGGTTAAACCACAACATCTTGATCGAGCCAAGGTCTGGCATGATTATTTTTGTTTTCCATGGGAGTTGGTGGTGTCAAAGGCTGAGATGGTTTTGATGAAGAGCTGACTTCGTCTAAAGACTCTCCTCCTGAAGAGGATGAAGAAGAATCAGGTGGATATGGTGGAATACCGGGTCCTCCTGCTCCAGGAATGAGTGTTTCAGTAGGATTGGTATTATTTCCACCTAAAGGGTTTTGGGGCAGACCAGTGCCTTGAATTTTTTCTTGGATATCCGAGAAATCAATGGGTTGATTAAGTGGCCTACCAGGTTGTCTGATATGGGCTAAGGCACTATGCGTTCTTTTGAGTGATTGACGAACAATTTCTTGGACATCAACCCCTTGAGAAAATCGTGTCACTGGTTCAACGAGAAACTCAGGGTTATTGTTTGAGGTAGTTTCTCTTTCAAGTGTAACATTATTGTCTGAGCAACTACGTGTTACGACAGGAGTGCGAGTGTGTGGGGGAGGAGTCTTGCAAGTTCCACATTCCATCAATTTAATTCATTCCCCCCTTCTAGCGCCATTTGTTGATGGGCATAATTGACACACCATCAACTGGAAGGTCAAATCCAGACCGGGGTTTTCTAAATAATCCAAGCTGTTTGGGATGAAATGACCTGACGGGTTTAATGGCTCCGTTAGCCAACTAAAGTCCTAAAAATAAAAAGAGAAAGGAAACTAATCTAAAAGCTATAATACTAAGGATATAAATTCAATAATTATAAACGTCTCAATAAGAAAATAAATATGTGTTTATGCTTATATACAATATATATACAATCTTGCAAGATTTCAGGGATATCTTACGAAATAAATGTTTTTTTGCAGATGTTTATGAAGTAGATAAAGAAAGAACATACATTTTATATTTTTCTATTTTATATTTAAAATCTAAGGAACTAAAGAATACTAATCAAACATAATTGAAATAAGAACAGAATAACAATCAAAGCTAATTTAAACTATTTTTATTTCATTGATAAAGGAACTAACAAAAGAAATAGAATACAAGTAAAATAACATGATATTAATCAACTAATGAGTTTATGTCTTTGCGTAATTCAAACTCCCAACTATCTTGTCTGTGAGAAAAATCGTTAACAGGCTGGGGCTAACACTCCCAGAAGAAAACTCAAAGGTGTTTTTGGAGAAGGAATACAAGAGCAGAGTAATAAACACACAGATCTAGTGATCTTGCAATGATGAACACTTATAGTGAAAGAAATTTAATATTAAGCATTCATGTAATACATCATTTAACATCAAGCATAAATCAATGATATTTAAATGAAATAATGATCACATATGTAAATTATGAACAACAGATTACAGACAGAATTAAAGTGCTAAATAATATGAAATATCATACGAGAATAAAACTAAAGATTGTATAAATGTAATAACATTCCATAATATAAAAGGAAAAACGTAATGGGTAAGCGCCACGCTAGTCTAAAGCCAAGGAGTGAGCAACCCGTCCATATAGTCTTGAAAGTTACATGTCCATAATGTGTCCAAATCAAAGGTGTCCTCACTACCAAGAGTGAACAATATTTAAACTAGTTCATGATTCAAATGCTCATATCATACAAGATAGAGTTGAATCCACAAAAAATGGATAATATTACAACAATAGAGAAAATAGTAACCACTCATGCATGAGTTAGTTTTGTCTAAATACGCCAAAGTTTTATAAACATAAAAAAGACATAAACTACTGAATATTTGAGCGTATGATTCAAAGTGTTTTCTCCATGCAATCAATAGTATAATCTTCCATATCCTGTAAATAGCAAAAACCGATTTGATATTCAGAAAAAAAAATTCTAATTATTATTCAAAAGAGATTGGTTACTGAATCATAGATTCTGTAGCTAGTCTTATTTTTAGCAAATGAAATCAAAAATTAAATCTACTTATTTCGATTTTTCATAACATAATTGAAAGAAATCAAAACAAAATCATTTTATCGTTAAAAATTAGCCAAAGAGGGATTTGACAGTTCGAAATTTATAATTGCTTTGAAAATGGTTGTGTTCTTAATGATTATATTCCCGACCCTCTTGAATCATTTATTCTCCCTCTCTATGTGTGCCTTCAGGTCAAGGTTCTCTTGTTTCAACAGAGCATTGTGAGAAGACAAGCGTTTAACTTGAGCTTGTAAGAGTGACACATATGTATATTAACTCTCTATCCAGTCGAGACAGCTATCACATTGCATCAGGGTAATGGCAGATCAACGTGGAACACAGTCGACAAGGGGTGCTTCATTTTTACCTGTGGTTTGTTCTAGGTTGTGATCGATACCCGAAAATCATTCTTTACCCTTAAGACACGGGGGTAAATTGGTCATGAAATCATACTGTTCAACATGGGTAATAACCTCTCTCCTAGAACACTAATTTTTTGGGTCCACCCGAGCCAAGAAATTGTCTATCTCACAATTTGAACACCGATCATCGATCTCGATCGGATCGATCGAGCTCAGGTGATTACTCTTTCGATTTCTTAGTTTTCTATAAATCAAACGACCAACATTCTTATTCCTGAAACTTAAATCCATGCTCTGTGGTTTCTTTCCCTTACAGAAATTCTTCACAATAGGTTTATCATTAACGTTTAAACTAGAATCGTTCATAGGCACAGGACAATCCTTTTCTTTTAATTCGGAAATTACTTGTACCAGAGATCTTTCAGGTGAAAACCTACATGGTAATTCTTTATCCACAAGTGTTTCATCAACAACAAAAACTGATTCAAGAAATTCTGAGCCATCAATTGAATTAACGACCTGGATTTCAATTACCGGTCTGTCTGAATTAGGGTTTACAAAAAAAAGAGGGTTGACTGTAACATCGGCCTGGGTGAAGCCATTTTTGATCAGAAAGGTCTCCCAATTTTCACCTATTTTAGACAAGTGATAAACCAACAAGATTTTAACGAGTCCATGGTGAAACAAACTCGAATTGATACCCTGTCGCTTATAGCACTTGGACATTTTGTAAAGACTCATCAACAGGTAAAAAGGCATATCCAACTCAAACCCTATGAAATTCATAAGAAAAGGAATGTGGTATAGAAAAACCATCCCATATGAGCCTTCACATGTAACAAATTGCTTCAGAATTAAAAGGAGACTGTGCCATATAGGTTTTAACAAATCAATAGGAATACCTTTTGTACAACAAGTGGTTTCACAAGAAGCCATGAATAAACTCCATCTGACATCTTCCATTTTAGCATTCTTAAACCACCTCTCGCCTTTTTATGGGAGACCTGTCGCTTTGATCTTTTAATCCTCTGTTAATTCCAACTATATATCCCTAATCTTGGCTCTAAAGCTGTCAAAAGTTTGTGCAAAATATTTTTCAACTTGGAGATTATAGCCTTCGAACTTCTTGAGGAACACATCCCATCCATGAGCCTTCAGGTCGTCAATAGCATCATCATGGAATAGCAGAGCCTGGAATCCATTCGGCTCAATACGAAGCACGAGTGCCATTACCACTGTGACAAGGATACAACAGATATCAGAAGGGATAGGTTTAGGTTTCCAACGAACGAGTAATAGAGACAGGTCTAAGCGAGATGTAATGGTACAAAAATCGCAGAGTCTGGGGGCTATCATAACTCAGATAGGAGAGTTAGGGAAAATGAAAACCAGAAGGTTTGTAAAACTCCAAACCATTTCTCACGATGAGTGCCAAACCCTACAGATTAGAAAACCATATGCGCATAATGAATGGTCTCATTAATGTTTCGAGCCAGTAAGGTGAAATGAAAATGCAAGTACATCATGTCTATACTAATTTGCATGAATGCTGATATGACTATTGAACTCATGAGAACAATATCAACATTTAACCAAGTTTCTTGTGCATTCAAACATTTCCACAATGAACTATAGAACCAATGAATTCATGATAACCATAATACACAAAGATTTCGATAGTGTATTAATGAATAAATTCACAAGTCTTGAGTTTTAAACGTATATGGGTGGATTTTAAAACGATATTTCTAAGGTAAAATATTATGAAACCAAGCTAAGTTTTATGTTTAAGTTCATTCTTATAGTCATTAATTAAAAATAAAACAAATGAAAATGCAAACAAAAAAAACTCAATAAGGTAAACTTAACCCAATCATCGCCTTGAAACTCAGAAACCTTAACATTTACAAATAGAAGGTGATGGCAGCTATAGAAAAGTATATACTCTTTCTATCGTGATAAGTATCAAAAATCATGTGTGGCTGCCAACAACTTGGCCAATGTTCATCGTTCTTAGGATGAAAAAAATATCTACAAATATTTTTCAAATTAGAGATGTTGCGACAACATTGCTATAACAACAATGGTTTAGAAAGAGTATTTTTGTGTGGAATAATATCACAGAATATTAGAGGTGGGAAAAAAGTATATAGGGTGAAAAGGGTGATGGTAGATGTTATTTCCCTTGCAAAATATGTTGCACTACACGTCCTGTAAGAATTTTAATAGCAACAACTAAAAAACATTGTAGGAAATATGGGCACATTGATGGGGGATCGAATGAATATCGTCCTATGGTAATTAGCTATATATTCATTATCTGTTTTTATATTTTCAAATATATATATATANGTGTATATATATTGTTTTAATATTTGTTATACACACTAATTTTGCATGATCCTTTGTAATTATAAAGTTAGAGTTGCCCTCTAACTTTCTGCAGAATATTGTACCAAGTAGTAATATAAATGATGTTGTACAAGCTGAGGAACATGATCAAGAAAATGAGGATCTCATGGAAGAAGATGATGGGACAAATCAAGTGAATGATCCCATGGAAGAATATGATGGGACAAATCGAATGATCCAAGTTTTTTTTTCTCAGTCGGATGAGGATGGGGACAATGATGGTATTTATGATGAACCTCTATTAGAAAAGGCAAATAAACGACTTTATGAAGGCTCAAGAGCATATCTTCTCTCCTCTACATTACTACTAGTGAACTTAAAGGTTATGAATAATTTTTCGAACACTTGTATGAAACAGATCCTAAGATATGTAATATGTTTCATCTGATATACATAAATGTTGACTTTTTTTTCCAGTGTCAATTAATGTGTAAAATAATAATGCAATTTTTATGATTAATATTCTTTACATCAACTAGTTATTTCTTATGTTGTAGATTGTTAGGTGAATTTTTGTTACCATCGTCAAATATTTTACCTCACACATATTGAGATTTGCATGCCATTATGAAAGACATTGGAATGGACTATCAAACTATACATGCATGTCCTAATGATCATATTATATATTATGGAGAACATTCTTCAAAAATAGAATGCCCGCAATGTCTTATCAGTAGATATCAAACCGATCAAGTAACAAAAAAGGTGCCTCGAAAGGTTCTTCATCATATTCCCATAATTCCACGTTTGTAGCGATTGTTCAGGTGTGAAAGCATAGAACCATTTATGGATTACCATGCACATAACAAAAGTGGATATGGTGTTCTTCGAATGCTTACCGATGGTTATGCATTTAGGGAAATTGAGGAAAAATGGGCAGGTTTCAAAGATGAACCTCGTAATGTTAGGCTTTCATTGGTAGCTGACGGTGTTAATCCATTCGAAGAGCTTAGGTCTATTTACTCAGTGTGGCCTATTTTTGTTATTAACAATAACATTCCTCCTTGGATGTCAATAAAGAGGGAGCACATTATGTCGACAATGATTGTTCCAGGTATTTGTTTACATTAATTTTTTGGATCTAACATTTTCATTTGTTTCGTTTTTTGCATAATATATTTTGTTTATTTATTTACTTATATATACATATCATGTTATAGTAATTATGTGTAATTTCAAAAATTTAGGGAATTACTGAGTTAGATATATGAATGTATATATCGATCCTCTTATTGACGAGATACTAAATTTATGGGTTGGCATCACTATCTATGACATCTGTAAACCAATTGGGGAGAAGAAATTTAAATTCTGTGGAATAATTTTATGGACAATTCATGATGCCCTAGGATGAACACATTTTTGTGGTATGTAGCATTCTATTTTTCTTTAATACTATATAATTTTTTAAAGATATCATGTTGCATGTTTAATTTTTAAATAATCTCATCCTATAATTGACATTAATCCATCTGTTGCAGGTCTTCAAATTAACAAAGGGTAAATTTTCATGTCCAGTTTGTGGTCCTAAGATGAAGTATCGTCATTCAAAAGTTTAGGAAAGGTGGTGTTTGATGAGTATAGGCACCTCCTCCCTAAGAACCATAGGTATCGTAGTATTGAAAAACATCTTTTCAATTGGAAAGAAGAGACTGGTTTAAAACCACAAAGAATGACACCTCACCTATGGAGGTTGGAATATAATAGAAATTGTCTATGTACACAATTTCTTTATGTATCGTATATGTAATGTTTTGAATTTTTAGTTTAATCATTGAATTTATTTACCATATTTGATAATTATTGTTGTCATTTCTTTTAGGCTTCATGAAGGTCGCCATCATGAAGGTATTAATAATGGGCTTCCATGAGGAATGGAATGTTATCCCACTCAATTCATGAGGTTTCCCTACTATGAGGAGCTAGAAATAGCTCATTTTTTTGATACAATGCATATCGGGAAGAATGTGACATAAACCTTATGGTGAATCATAGATGGTAGGAGGGATAAAGAAAAAATTATCAAAATTTGTACTGACATTAAGGAAGCCAATCATGCAATGTGAAGTGTGATCCGGTCAAATCGATATGGAGACCAAAATAACCTTCAATGGTTATTAACAAACCAACAAAGCAATGATGTAAAATAGGTCATTCAAAGAATTAAATTTCCCATAGGTTTTTCTTTAAACATAAATAATATCTTAACGAAGAAAGGTGAATTTGGTGGGGTAAAAACACATGATTGGCATACCTTCATTTAGGTAATAATTTTAGTATACATATTTATATATTGGCCTTATA
>JASDQU010014162.1:61751-72056 GCA_032191745.1 Picea mariana
TATATATTGTTTTAATATTTGTTATACACACTAATTTTGCATGATCCTTTGTAATTATAAAGTTAGAGTTGCCCTCTAACTTTCTGCAGAATATTGTACCAAGTAGTAATATAAATGATGTTGTACAAGCTGAGGAACATGATCAAGAAAATCAGGATCTCATGGAAGAAGATGATGGGACAAATCAAGTGAACGATCCCATGGAAGAATATGATGGGACAAATCGAATGATCCAAGTTTTTTTTTCTCAGTCGGATGAGGATGGGGACAATGATGGTATTTATGATGAACCTCTATTAGAAAAGGCAAATAAATGACTTTATGAAGGCTCAAGAGCATATATTCTCTCCTCTACATTACTACTAGTGAACTTAAAGGTTATGAATAATTTTTCGAACACTTGTATGAAACAGATCCTAAGATATGTAATATGTTTCATCTGATATACATATATGTTGACTTTTTTTTTCCAGTGTCAATTAATGTGTAAAATAAGCATGCAATTTTTATGATTAATATTCTTTACATCAACTAGTTATTTCTTATGTTGTAGATTGTTAGGTGAATTTTTGTTACCATCGTCAAATATTTTACCTCACACATATTGAGATTTGCATGCCATTATGAAAGACATTGGAATGGACTATCAAACTATATATGCATGTCCTAATGATCATATTATATATGATGGATAACATTCTTCAAAAATAGAATGCCCGCAATGTCTTATCAGTAGATATCAAACCGATCAAGTAACAAAAAGGGTGCCTCGAAAGGTTCTTTATCATATTCCCATAATTCCACGTTTGTAGCGATTGTTCAGGTGTGAAAGCATAGAACCATTTATGGATTACCATGCACGTAACAAAAGTGGATATGGTGTTCTTCGAATGCCTACCGATGGTTATGCATTTAGGGAAATTGAGGAAAAATGGGCAGGTTTCAAAGATGAACCTTGTAATGTTAGGCTTTTCTTGGCAGCTGACGGTGTTCATCCATTCAAAGAGCTTAGGTCTATTTACTCAGTGTGGCCTATTTTTGTTATCAACAATAACATTCCTCCTTGGATGTCAATAAAGAGGGAGCACATTATGTCGACAATGATTGTTCCAGGTATTTGTTTACATTAATTTTTTGGATGTAACATTTTCATTTGTTTCGTTTTTTGCATAATATATTTTGTTTATTTATTTACTTATATATACATATCATGTTTATAGTAATTATGTGTAATTTCAAAAATTTAGGTAAGTATTGAGTTAGATATATGAATGTATATATCGATCCTCTTATTGACGAGATACTAAATTTATGGGTTGGCATCACTATCTATGACATCTGTAAACCAATTGGGGAGAAGAAATTTAAATTCCGTGGAATAATTTTATGGACAATTCATGATGCCCTAGGACGAACACATTTTTGTGGTATGTAGCATTCTATTTCTCTTTAATACTATATAATTTTTTAAAGATATCATGTTGCATGTTTAATTTTTAAATAATATCATCCTATAATTGACATTAATCTATCTGTTGCAGGTCTTCAAATTAACAAAGGGTAAATTTTCATGTCCAGTTTGTGGTCCTAAGATGAAGTATCGTCATTCAAAAGTTTAGGAAAGGTGGTGTTTGATGAGTATAGGCACCTCCTCCCTAAGAACCATAGGTATCGTACTATTGAAAAACATCTTTTCAATTGGAAATAAGAGACTGGTTTAAAACCACAAAGAATGACACCTCACCTATGGAGGTTGGAATATAATAGAAATTGTCAAGGTACACAATTTCTTTATGTATCGTATATGTAATGTTTTGAATTTTTAGTTTAATCATTGAATTTATTTACCATATTTGATAATTATTGTTGTCATTTCTTTTAGGCTTCATAAAGGTCGCCATCATGAAGGTATTAATAATGGGCTTCCATGAAGAATGGAATGTTATCCCACTCAATTCATGAGGTTTCCCTACTATGAGGAGCTAGAAATAGCTCATTTTTTTGATACAATGCATATCGGGAAGAATGTGACATAAACCTTATGGTGAATCATAGATGGTAGGAGGGATAAAGAAAAAATTATCAAAATTTGTACTGACATTCAGGAAGCCAATCATGCAATGTGAAGTGTGATCCGGTCAAATAGATATGGAGACCAAAATAACCTTCCATGGTTATTAACAAACCAACAAAGCAATGATGTAAAATAGGTCATTCAAAGAATTAAATTTCCCACAGGTTTTGCTTTAAACATAAATAATATCTTAACGAAGAAAGGTGAATTTGGTGGGCTAAAAACACATGATTGGCATACCTTCATTTAGGTAATAATTTTAGTATACATATTTATATATTGGCCTTATACATCTTTTANCCAAACAACTTTTACAACAACTCCAAACAAGTTACATATGGTCTTGGCATATACATGAGGTAAGTAGTTGTGATTTATATGCAAAATGTTCTTTAAATTTGTTGTTTTACTTAGTGATATTTGTTATACTTGTAATGTAATATATATTATGTTATGTTGAAACATGTTATTTTCTTGTGTCATAATCTCATGTAGATGGTTTTCATTGAAACAAATCCATGAAGATGATATAAAGTATTGGAAGAGATAAATTCCTCGGCTAATGTGTGAAATGCAAAACTATATACCTCCATCAGTTTTCAATGCACAAGAACAGTACCTCATACACCAAGTTGAGGAGATTGAAATTTGTGGACTTGTACACACAAGGTCAATGTGGATGGTGGAGAGGCACTTCAAATCATTGAAGGCTTTCGTTAGATAAAGAACACGTCCCGAGGGTTCTATGGTGGAGGGATATATGGTATATCAATCCATGGTGTATATTAGTCAGCATATTCCTAAATTAACAGTGCCAACTATGCATGTAGTGGATCACATTTGGGATGTGAACTCCATCAAAAAATTTGAAGATCGGGAACACCTGTTGGGGAAAGGTAGAATGAAAAAAATGAGAGGTAATATATTAACAATTGTGGATATTTATATTAATGCATATAAATTTTCGTTTTTTATGTAAATGATCATACTCATTAATATATTAATATATTTTATTTCATAAATTAGTAATATTTATAACCATGGACGTTATAACTAATATTTATATTAGTGAATTATGATTTTTTGATTCAATTGCTCAAGAGTGGCATGCACTGCATTTATACATTGCAAACAATCTTGACTAGATTAATGTATGGATTGAAATATGTAAACAACATCATGGAGGCAGGTTATCATGGCAACTACTTCCTGAATTGGTTAGAGTATCTCATTGTAACGAAGATGTCAATGTTACACAAAGTCAAATTGATTTAGCATATGGTTTGAAAGATGGATAGACAAGAAAATTCACCCATTTTATTCAGTTATTTTATATTATATTAATGTGACTACATGTGTATTGTCTTTTTCAGATACTTTCCAAGTTATATAAATATATATGTTAATTTATTAATTGACAATGCATCTTTTACATATCTGAAATATTGCAGTTGAAACACCACAAGGCTATGTGGTACAGTGGTCATAAATTTCTGATGCAGGAGCATCACCAACATCAAGCGAGCCAGCGCAAAAGGCAAAAAACAGCTGGACAAGCACCAGCACAAATTTTGAAATCACCTTGAAGTTGTTGCGCAATCTTAAATGAAGTCATTTAAGAAGAAGCGCACTTGTAAAATGTAAACGGACCTTGAGCCTTTAAGCTCTCGTCCTTAGTAGATAGAAGGCATTTATAGGAATTAATGCAGGTAGATAGAATTTAATTCTAGATTAGACAGTTTTAGAGCGCAAGAGGGAAACGAGATATATACACCCTCATTGTGTATTGTAACATAGTTAGAAGCATTTGAGCAAGAGCATGCAGAGAGATGTGTAATAACACCCATGTACAGATATTTGGATTAATAGAAGGAGTTGATTCAAATTCATGGTTTTGTGTCTGTTCTCTGTGTATTGATGCTAAATGATATGCTCATGAATATTTGCTTCTTGTTATACATTTGCTTTTATGCTGTGTATGTGATTTCATGTTTTAGTTTGAAGTCTGAGAGGAAGAAGGAATGAGTTTCAATTGTTTCTCTATTTGAGCCAGAGAATTCCTGCAAGGAGTGCAGTTGAAGTGTCCACAAGGAGTGTGTTGACAGAGGGTTCAGATAGAGATAGATTTTGTTCTCATTCATCCCAAAGGTGCAGTTGGGCACAGGAGCCGTGCAAGGAGTGCACAAGCTGGGTAGAAGACTCAGGGTTGCGAACCTGAGTGAAGCGTCGAGAGACTGCTGCTGTAGGAGTGCGCAAAGTCAAAGGAATTTCAGCACTTGGAAGTGTCTGAAAGTTGTCGTAAGGAGTGCGAGCAAGAGGTGTTTCTGAGAAGACGCAGAGTCGTGGGAAAGCTCAGGAAGGGTAAGGCCTTCTAATCCATTGAAGGGAAGTGCAGGGAAGATGTGACTTGAACTTCGTAAGAAGTGTCGCAAGTTTGCATGCAAGTGGACGAGTTCTGTGGAGGGACACTTAGTCATTTCGCAGATTTATTAGGAGGAACGGACGGTCGGAATTCCTTGAGGAGAATTCACGACATCCCGTGAGCCGTTAGATCTCACAGAGGTGTAGGAAAGTTACAGTGGAAGTATCGAAGGATTCAAAGCTCAGGAGGGGTAGGGCCATTGATCTGAGCCACAAGGACCGTCGGATTTACACGTAGAATCATGTATCGGGGTTTCGTGGATCGAAGTCCCGTAATCAGTGCATCAGGAATCGTGAAATCATGAAATGCAATAACTCGATAGTCAAAGGAACTGTGTGGGGCCACAAGGGTTAGAGAGGTGGACAGGTGGCATAATATATCGGGGTTTCACAGCAAGAAGTCTCGAAACCATTACCTCAGGATTCGCGATACCGCGAAATCCGAAGTGCCGATAAGGTGAAGTGACGTGAAGAGTCGAACTCGTGCGTGTGTCGGAGTTTCACCATATCGGGGTTCGGGAGTCGGGGATGCGAGTTGTTCAACATTGCGAGTGCCGATATCCCGATAGATAAAATCCCAACAAAGTTAAGGAAGGGTCAGCATTGACTGGTGATCGGGTTTCAGAGATCTAAGAGATCTACGCCCGACCATTGGATTCGCGAAGTTGCGAAGTCCGATCTCCAGATTTGTAAATAAAGGGGATCCCACGAGGATTGCTGTGGGTGTAGATTTCCCGATAGGGAAATAGAAGAGCGATAGAGCTCTTCGGGCCGAGGAAGAAGGAAAGATCCTGTGCTGACATGGAGGAACTTCCGACCTGCGGGTGGGGGCGTCGGCATCAAGTGGTATCAGAGCACAGAAAGGTTCTTTGCTTTCTGTAGCAGAGAAAGAAGAATTCACCATGCTGCCAAGGAGAGATAGATATTCACCCGATCCAGAGGATAGGGAGATGCCGTGAAGAAGAGGCAGGCAGATGATAGATCCAGTCATGGAGAGACAGATGCGTGATCTAAGAGCTAGACTCGAAGACATGGACACAACGCAAAGGCGTATAGCTAGTGCTGGGGATCTCAATGATTCCGAAAGTGAAATAGAGACTGAAAATGAGGAGGAAGTTGCAGCTGAAGATGCATCAAACGAGTGTTTGATTAAAGCGATTGCAAGGATGGGTGTAAGAGCAAAGATGGACATTCCACTTTATGAGGGAAACCTGGATGAAGAGGAGCTTCTAGACTGGATTAGAGCTCTCGATACTTACTTCGACTATGAAGATGTCGAAGAGGACAAGAAGGTCAAGCATGCTGTCACGAGACTGAAGGGACATGCAGCATTGTGGTGGGATGAACTACAAGCTGACAGACGCTGCAAGGGAAAGAAAAAGATCAAGAGCTGGGATCAAATGATCGCGAAGATGAAGGTGAAATTCATCTCGAGGGACTATCAAATTACTCTGTTCAGGAGGATGCAGAACCTGAGACAGAAGTTGATGACAGTGAAAGAATACACTGAGGAATTCTATAAGCTAAACATCAGGGCAGGTCATCGGGAGAGCGATGATGAAAAGGTTGCCAGATACATGAATGGCCTGAGATATGATATACAGGATGAGATTAGCATGGTAACCATCCGAATGGTGGAAGATGCTTATCAGATGGCTCTGAAAGCAGAAGAGAAGCTGAGCCGAAAGCAAATTCAGAGAGGCTGAGGTAGAAGTCAGCCCAGAGGCAAATCAGTTGCCCAGGAAAAATATCAGAAGCCCAAGGAAGACTGGAAGAAACCTCAGACTTGAATAGAGAGAGGTGGAATTTCACAGCGTGGGAAATATAATGAATAGAGAGGACAACATACTGAGCAGAGAGGAGATTATGCTGATAAAAACAATTTTCCTCGTACTAGAGGTAGAGGAAGAGGAAGAGGTGGAGTCGTTACATGCTTCACATGTGGAAAGAATGGGAACAAGTCTTACGAGTGTCTAGATAAAAAGAAGGAGATTGGAGAAGCTCACATCATGGAAGCATAGAGGCGGGATGTTAAGGCAGAAGACGCTGAAGGCAAAAGATCGCTTATGATGCGAAAATCTCTTTTGACACCAGAGAAGGAGGTGGAGAGTTCAGTCCAAAGGACCAAACTTTTTAGGACTGCTTGCAAGACCAATGACAGGGTATGCAAGGTCATTGTAGACAGTGGTAGCATGGATAATCTCGTATCTACGGAGATGGTAGAGAAGCTGGAGCTGGAGACGATTGATCATCCAAGCCCGTACAGAATTTCGTGGCTACAAAAAGGACATCAGGTAACTGTCACTAAACAATGTTTAGTTGAATTCAAGATAGGAGGATATAATGATAAGATATTATGTGATGTTATTCCTATGAATTTTTGTCATCTATTGCTGGGTAGACCATGGCAATATGACAGGAATGTGATTCATGATGGGAGAATGAACACATACACCCTGGAGAAAAATGGGAGGACACACATGTTGCTTCCAATCAAGGATAAAGAGGTGAAGCCGGAAGTAAGCAACACTGTACTTCTCATGAGTGGGAAGGATCTTCTTACAGAGGTTAAGAAGAAGGAAGATCCACAGTTCATAGTGGTCAAGAAGCCGAAGATTGTTTTGACCAGCACAAGAGTGGATGATTTACCAGAAGAAATTCAGGAACTGCTGGAAGAGTTCGCTGATATAGTTGTGGACGAATTACCTCAATCGTTGCCACTGATCAGAAGTGTGAGTCATCATATTGATCTCATACCAGGAGCTAGTTTACCAAATAAATCCGCGTACAGATTGACACCACAAGAGAATGAAGAGATCAAAAGGCAAGTCCAATATTTTTTGGACAAAGGTTTGGTCAGGGAGAGCTTGAGTCCGTGTGCTGTTCCAACAGTACTCAGTCCGAAAAAAGATGGGGGATGGCGGATGTGTACTGACTCAAGGGAGATTAATAAGATAACCATCATGTATAGATTTCCATTGCCGAGGATGGATGATCTGATGGATTTCTTGAGTGGAGCAAAGTATTTTTCAAAAATTGATTTGAAAAGCGGATATCACCAGATTCGCATGAGAGAAGGTGATGAGTGGAAGACAACATTCAAAACAAATGAAGGATTGTATGAATGGCTTGTTATTCCATTTGGCTTAACAAATGCATCGAGTACCTTCATGAGGTTGATGAATGAAATTCTGAAGGATTTCATCGGAAAATTTGTCATTGTGTATTTGGATGACATACTGATTTTCAGTAAATCAGTGGCAGAACACTTGGAGCATTTGGCTATAGTGATGCAGAGGTTACACCAGGAGAAGCTACTGATAATTATGAAGAAGTCCTCATTCGTGAAGACATGGATCATTTACTTGGGTTTTTTTTATTTCTGCAGATGAGTTGAGGATGGATCCAGATAAGGTGGAGGTGATCAAGAATTGGCCATCACCAAAGAATATTTTTGAGGTGAGAAGTTTTCACGGAATTGCTAGTTTCTACTGAAAGTTCATCAGGAATTTCAGTGGAATTAGTGTAGCGATGATGGATACAGTGAAGAAAAGACACAAATCTTTTCACTGGATAGCAGAAGCTGAGACAAGTTTTAATCTGTTGAAGAGGAAGATTACAGAACAACCAGTTTTGGTGTTGCCAAATTTCCGAAAGACATTTAAGGTGAAATGCGATGCAAGCGGATATGCAATCGGGGCAGTCTTGAGTCAGGAAGACAGGCTGATCGCATACTTCAGTGAGAAGCTAAATGAAGTGAAAGTAAAATACTCCACATATGACAAGGAGTTTTATGCTATCATACAAGCATTAAAGAAATGGAGGCATTACTTGATCCTGAAGGAGTTTGTCTTGTACAGTGACAATCATGCACTGCAGTTTGTGACTCAATAGGAGAAGTTGAATCAAAAACATGTCAAATGGGTAGAGTATATGCAGAACTTCACATTTGTAATTAAACATATTTCTGGTACTGCTAACAAAGTGGCTGATGCTTTGAGCAGGAAGTGTTTTCTGTTGCAGGAGTTCCGAGTCAAGACCTTAGGTTTTGATGATCTCAGGAACATGTACGCAGATGATCCAGATTTTCAAGAGGCGTATGAAGCAGCTGAGAATCCAGTTCTCATAGATAGGAGCCAATGGGCCGAATACATGATCCAGGAAGGATTGTTGTTTAAGGACAATCAACTGTGTATTCCGAAATGCTCCATGAGGGAGAGTCTGCTGAAGGAGAAACAGAGTGGAGGATTAGCAGGACATTTCGGTCATGAAAAAACATTCACAAAGCTGAATGAGTCATATTTTTGGCCAGGAATGTGAGCAGACGTCAAGAGATTCATGGATAGATGCAGAATTTGCCAGCATTCGAAGGGAAGGAAGCAGAATGCAGGGTTCTATCAACCATTACCCATACCAGAAAGGCCGTGGGATGCGATTAGCATGGATTTTGTATTGGGGTTGCCAAGAACACAAAGAGGTTGTGATTCAATATTTGTAGTGGTGGATAGATTTTCCAAAATGGCACACTTCATTCCATGTCAGAAGACTAGTGACGCAACTCACATTGCGAACCTGTTTTTCAAAGAGGTCATTCGACTTCATGGGTTGCCGAAGAGCATTGTTTCGAACAGAGATTCAAAATTCATAGGGAATTTTTGGAGAACCTTATGGAAGAAGCTGGGAACTAACCTGTTGTTTAGTTCAGCATATCATCCTCAGACGGATGGATAGACAGAAGTAGTAAACAGAAGTCTGGGAGACTTGTTGAGAAGCTTGGTGACAGAACACCATAGCCAGTGGGACAACATATTACCACAGCCAGAGTTTGCTTATAATGACTCAGTCAAAAGGAGCACAGGGAAAATTCCATTTCAGATTGTATATGGCATGCAGTCGAGAGGAATTTCTGAACTAAGGGATTTAGAACAGACTGCGACTAGGAGCACTAGTGCAGAAGAATTCACAAAGGCAATGAAAGAACTTCACAGCCAGGCGAGGCAGCGACTGCTGGATTCAAGTCACGAATATAAGCACAGAGCCGATCAACGGAAGAGATAACTTCAGTTCGAGGTTGGTGATTTGGTTCTGGCACATTTGAGAAAGGAAAGGTTCCTAAGGGGAACGTATAACAAGTTGAAGATGAAGAAAATCGGGCCATGTAGGGTCTTAAAGAAGTTTGGGGTGAATGCTTATGAGATTGAATTACCCGATGGGATTGGAATTTCTCTGATATTCAATATCTCGGATTTGTACCCCTACAGAGCTGAGGAAACAGGGACTGGAACTGAGCAACCAATGAGCCAGTGGACAAAGCAGATGCCAGTTGCAGAGAGGCCACAGGTGGAGTGCATACTAGACAAGAGAGTGAGCAAAAGGACCAGGCGAACGCAATACTTTGAGTATCTGGTCAAATGGATGAACCATCCAGTTGAAGATTCCAGCTGGGAGAGAGAAGCGAAGATCCAGAAGCATGGATAGACCGTGTGGGAGCTCATGGACAGGAGCCCATGAAAGTTTTCAAGCGAGGGAGTATGATGCAGAAGCATCACCAACATCAAGCAAGCCAGTGTGGAAGGCAAAAGACAACTGGACAAGCACCAACACAAATTTTGAAATCACCTTGAAGTTGTTGTGCAATCTTAAATGAAGTCATTTAAGAAGAAGCACACTTGTAAAATGTAAACGGACCTTGAGCCTTTAAGCTCTCGTCCTTAGTAGATAGAAGGCATTTATAGGAATTAATGCAGGTAGATAGAATTTAATTCTAGATTAGACAGTTTTAGAGCACAAGAGGGAAACAGGATATAGAC
>JASDQU010014162.1:72377-93899 GCA_032191745.1 Picea mariana
TCCGCAAGGAGTGCATTGACAGAGGGTTCATATAGAGATAGATTTTTTTCTCATTCATCCCAAAGGTGCAGTTGGGCATAGGAGCCGTGCAAGGAGTGCGCAGGCTAGGTAGAAGACTCAGGGTTGCGAACCTGAGTGAAGCATCGAGAGATTGCTGCTGTAGGAGTGCGTAGAGTCTAAGGAATTTCAGCACTTGGAAGTGTCTGAAAGTTGCCGCAAGAAGTGCGAGCAAGAGGTGTTTCTGAGAAGACGCAGAGTCGTGGGAAAGCTCAGGAAGGGTAAGGCCTTCTAATCCATTGAAGGGAAGTGCAAGGAAGCTGTGACTTGAACTTCGTAAGAAGCGTCGCAAGTTTTCACGCAAGTGGACGAGTTCCACGGAGGGACACTTAGTCATTTCATAGATTTCATCAGGAGGAACGAACGGTCGGAATTCCTTGAGGAGAATTCACGACATCCCATGAGCCGATAGATCTCACATAGGTGCAGGAAAGTTACAGTGGAAGTGTCGAAGGATTCAAAGCTCAGGAGGGGCAGGGCCGTTGATCCGAGCCACAAGGACCGTTGGATTTACATGTAGAATCGTGTTTCAGGGTTTCATGGATCGAAGTACCGTAATCAGTTCATCAGGAATCGCGAAATCACAAAATGTGATATCCCGATAGTCAAAGGAACTGTGTGGGGCCACAAGGGACAGAGAGGTGGACAAGTGGCATAATATATCGGGGTTTTGCAGCGAGAAGTTCCGAAACCATTACCTCAGGATTCGTGATACCGCGAAATCTGAAGTGCCGATAAGGTGAAGTGATGTGAAGGGTCAAACTCGCGTGTGCGTCAGAGTTTCTCCATATCGGGGTTCGAGAGTTGGGGATGCGAGTTGTTCAACATCACGAGTGTCAAGATCCTGATAGAGAAAATCCTAACAAGGTTAAGGAAGGGTCAGCGTTGACTGGTGATCGGGTTTCGGAGATCTAAGAGATCTACGCCCGACCATTGGATTCGCGAAGTCGCGAAGTCCGATCTCCCAATTTGTAAAGAAGGGGGATCCCACGAGGATTGTTGTGGGTGTAGATTTCCTGATAGGGAAATAGAAGAGTGATAGAGCTCTTCGAGCCGAGGAAGAAGGAAAGATTCTGTGCTGACGTGGAGGAACTTCCATCCTGCGGGTGGGGGAATCGGCATCAATTTTGCATCAAACAATTGGATTAAACTAGGAAAACTTATGATAGTGGAATAAATGCAGTAGTCCAGGTCACTAATGTTTCCTATAGGAGTGACAAACATCCTCAAGAATCTAAAATAGATATTATGGGTATTTGAACAACATACTTGAGTGTGACTTTAATTCCTTCAAATTAGTTTTGTTTGACGTCAAATGGTCTAGGTTATGAATGCATGAATGCAATGAGGAAAGAACAATTATTCAACATGCCAATGGATTACCGTTGATTAAAACAATGGTGTTTGAAAGAGGACATGATAGCGATGTTTTTCCAAGCAATTGTGAATAGGTATTTTCCTCAAATGTTCCAAGTGAGAGGGATTGGTCATTTGTTGTTAGATATGATCCAAGAGGAAGGCCAATTAAGTATAATCATGTACAGGAAGAAGATAATATTGAAGATCGAGAAGATGATTCACCAGGTCAGTCAGAGCCGGAAGATCATGCAAGGTCAACAGACGAAGAAGACGAAGAATATCATGATCAAGGTGTAGGCGAGAATGCAGTTCTTGATGATGATGTCGATCAAAATATGCTCGAAAATGACATTGACGATGATGATGATATCATCAATCCTTTCAACAATGTTTCTGAACTGAATGGTGATATAGATGTCGAGTTCGATGAAGAAGAAGATACATAATAAGGATGATTATACAGATGTTGAGTTGGATCAGGTACATGACTATATATTTTAATTTGTATGAATTATTCTTCTAAAATAATTTACTTATGCTATGGGTTAATTACATGTTTTTAAGTTTTATGCAACGTTTTTATATCATATGTTACATGTTTAATTATTATGTGAAACCTGAAAATAGTTGCCAATATACTAAGTACGTGGTAAACTAAAACTATCATTTACAAACATATAATTTCATTTACCTTCATTAATTTTTGTTTTTGTAGTTTCTATGCACGAATATTACTAGGACGTTGCTTTCAATTATTTTCTATTTTATATATTGGGTATTGGGGAATTGAGAGTGATGCAAGGGGGAGGGGAGGGGCCATATGAGCTTCCACCTTCACATGGTTGGAATTTTTTAGTAGAGGATAAATTATTCTTGAAACCAAGAGAATCTCATTCATTTTTATACCATCATGATCATAGATGTCATCATTGTTGTCATAGTATTGCATCAACTAAGTTTCGATAAATGTGTTTGTCATTTCTATAGAATTTTCGTTGAAACTATTTGAAAACATGGGAATTTGGCCCATGAGTTATGTGGAAAGAAGAACGTGCGTTTCCATACTCAAATATGACTCACACACCCAGTGATATATATATCCGATCTCGGCCTCGTTTCGTTTGAACTTTTCATTGTGATGAAAAATCCCTCTTTTTCATTCATTGTTTAATCAACACCATAAAAATATTCCCTTGCAGTAATAGATGTGGGAACATGTGTACTGGCGAACGAATTTTAAAAGGAACAACGAAAATACATTGTACTAGGAGTACTAGACATATGGCTGAAAACAATGACATGTGAATGGGGCCAACATTGAGTTTTTTTCAAATTGTTTCTATATGCACTTAAATTTGACATGGATAGACTATTCGCATGACTTAACGATATGGGAGGGTTTCTAGACTCAAATTAATTGACTCACACACCACCCAATTGTCTCCATCATCAATTCATCATGTAAACCATAAACCCTATTTTTCTTTCAAAGTACACAAATATCTTGACACAAGTTTTAAGTTTGGCGCATCAACCTTTCTTCATTTTTCTTGCAGGTTCTACATTGTATATACAATGTTATACGTGTGTCATAGTTGTGATGAAAAATCCCTTTTTTTCATTCATTGTTTAATCAACACCAAAAAAATATGACCTTGTAGTACTATATGTGGGAACATGTGTAATGTCGAACGAATTTTAAAAGGAACAATGGAAATACATTGTACTACGAGTACTAGACATATGGTCGACACCAGTGACATGTGAATGGGGCCAACATTGAAATGTTTTCAAATTGTTTATGTGTGGACTTAAATTTAACATGGATAGACTATTCTCATTCTTAATGATATGAGGGGGTTTCTGGACTCAAATTAATTGACTCACACACTGAACACTTGTTTCCATCATAAATTCATCATGTAAACCACAAACCCTATTTTTCTTTCAAAGTACACAAATAGATTGACACAAGTTTTAAGTTTGGTGCATCCACCTTTATTCATTTCTCTTTTAGGTTCTACATTGTATATACAATGTTATATGTGTGTTATATTTGTGATGAAAAATCCCTCTTTTTCATTCATTGTTTATTCAACACCATAAAAATATGCCCTTGCAGTACTAGATGTGGGAACATGTGTAATGTTGATTTTTTTTTAAAAGGAACATCGAAAAGACATTGCACTAGGAGTACTAGACATATTGCAGGCAACAGTGACATGTGAATGGGGCCAACATTGAAATTTTTTCAAACTGTTTCTATATGCACTGAAATTTGACATGGATAGACTATTTGCATGCCTTAACGGTATGGGAGGGTTTCTGGACTCAAATTAATTGACTTAGACATCGGCCACTTGTTAACATCATCAATTCATCATGTAAACCATAAACCCTATTTTTCTTTCAAAGCACACAAATAACTTGACACCAGTTTTAAGTTTGGCGCATCAACCTTTCCTCATTTTTCTCTTAGGTTCTACATTGTATATACAATGTTATATGTGTGTCATAGTTGTGATGAAAAATCCCTCTTTATTGTTCATTTTTTAATCAACACCATAAAAATATGCCCTTGTAGTACTAGATGTGGGAACATGTGTACTATCGAATGAATTTTAAAAGGAACAACGAAAAGACATTGTACTAGGAGTACTAGACATATGGCTGACAAAAGTGACATGTGAATGGTGCCAATATTGAAATTTTTTCAAACTATTTTTGTATGCACTGAAATTTGACATGGATAGAATATTCGCATGCGTTAACGATATGGGAGGGTTTTTGGAATCAAATTAATTGACTCACACACCGGCCACTTGTTTCCATCATCAATTATTCATGTAAACCATAAACCTTATTTTTCTTTCAAATTACACAAATAGCTTGACACAAGTTTTAAGTTTGGCGCATCAGCCTTTCTTCATTTTTCTTTCATGTTATAAATTATATATACAATGTTATATGTGTGTCATAGTTGTGATGAAAAATCCCTCTTTTTCATTCATTGTTTAATCAACACCATGAAAATATTCCCTTACAGTATTAGATGCGGGAATGTGTGTACTGTCAAACGAATTTTAAAAGGAACAACGAAAAGACATTGTACTAGGAGTACTAGACATATGGCCGACAATGGTGACATGTGAATGGGGCCAACATTGAAATTTTTTCAAATTATTTATGTATGCACTGAAATTTGACATGGATAGACTATTCGCATGCCTTAATGATATGGGAGGGTTTTTGGACTCAAATTAATTGACTCACACAACACCCACTTGTTTCCATCATCAATTCATCATGTAAACCATAAACATTATTTTTCTTTCAAAGTACATAAATAGCTTGACACAAGTTTTAAGTTTGGCGCATCAACCTTTCTTCATTTTTCTTTCAGGTTCTACATTGTATATACAATGTTATACGTGTGTCATATTTGTGATGAAAAATCCCTCTTTTTCGTTCATTGTTTAATCAACACCATACAAATATGCCCTTGCAGTACTAGATGTGGGAACATGTGTACTATTGAACAAATTTTAAAAGGAATAACGAAAATACATTGTACTAGGAGTACTAGACATATGGCCGGAAACAGTGACATGTGAATGGGGCCAATGTTGAAATTGTTTCAAACCATTTATGTATGCACTGAAATTTGACATGGATAGACTATTCATGGGCCTTAATGATATGGGAGGGTTTGTGGACTCAAATTAATTGACTCACACACTGGCCACTTGTTTTGCATCATCAATTCATCATGTAAACAATAAACCCTATTTTTCTTTCAAAGTACACAAATAGCTTGACACAAGTTTTAAGTTTGGTGCATCATCCTTTCTTCATTTTTCTTTCAGGTTCTACATTGTATATACAATGCTATATGTGTGTCATAGTTGTGATGAAAAATCCCTCTTTTTCATTCATTGTTTAATCAAAACCATAAAAATATTCCCTTGCATTACTAGATGAGGGAATGTGTGTACTATTGAACAAATTTTAAAAGGAACAATGCAAATACATTGTACTAGGAGTACTAGACATATGGCCGAAAACAGTGACATGTGAATGGGGACAACGCTGAAATGTTTTCAAACTATTTCTGTATACACTAAAATTTGACACGGATAGACTATTCACATGCCTTAACGATATGCAATGGTTTCTAAACTCAAATTAATTGACTCACGCCCCCACTTGGGAGGGTTGGAGGAATTTTTCACAAAACATGATGCCTAGAAGGTTTATTTTCCATCATAAATATATTGTTTCCCTATTATGATCATGGTCAAGGCCTTGAGATTTTCCTTTAGTGAGGAAAACATCTTAATGGAAACTATATCCACCTCCTAGGAAAAGGACCCCCTAGTGAGGGTTCATTTCATAGTTCTAGGTGTTGTTCATAGACCCATTTCCAATAAATAAAACCTACTAATGGTTCCCACATCCCACGCATAGGCTTGCAAACAACCCATACAATGGACTCATGTGTTGGCTCAAGCACTCATTCAAGCCTCTCGAGCTCAAGAATATTCAACAATATCTTGAGGCACTTTTTTTCCTTCCTCGACCATGGTCAAGATCCTATGATATATACTTAGTGCACAAAACCTCCTAATGGAGTCCATATCCAACTCTAATGATAAAAATGAACTCTTATATAGGGCTTGTGTTATGGTTTTCAGGTGTTGTTCATGGTGATTGATCCTAAGAAGTGATGTTTAGGGAATAAGGTCCAACTTTTTTCCTCCCCTAACCATGGTATTTGAGATAAAGAAGGTTCAGTTAGGGATTAAGACCATTTTTTTCCTCTTAACCATGTTAAGCCCTCAAGACCCATTTCTATTGTAACAAACCTACTCATGGCACCATACCCTTCTTTGGATTCTAAAGAACACCAACTACAACCCAAAGAACCATTCCTAATGGGGGGTTTGAAACATTTTTATTTAGGGCATATGTTGTGGTTTAATCATGGTACTTGTATCCCTCAAATAGTCCAAAAATAACCTACAAGGGTCCTATGTGAAGGCTCAATGACTCGTCCAACACTATATCTTGAGAAGTTGTGTGGGTTGTAGCTATTGTTCATAGAAGTTGAGCCTAAGAATGTTCACTTAGGGAACAAGTCCCTTGTTTCCCTCCCTTAATCTTGGTTATACCTTGAGAACCATTCTTGGTTCAAAAATAACTTATTCATGGTTCCCAAATTCCACTTGGAGGTGAATGATATTTTAAATAGGTCATATGTGGTGGTTTGACTACTTTTCTCTGGTTCTTGAGCTTGAGAAGCAAGGTTTAGGGTTGAAGACTCTAGTTTCCTTTCATCAACTATAGTCATGAACCTAAGATCCATCCATGATGAATAAGACCTCATAATGTCACCCATATTCAACTTGGATGCCAAAGACTCCCTAGAGAGGACTCGTGCCATGGTTTTAAGGTGTTGTCGATGGTGGTTGATCTTGATAAGGTTTAGTTATGTCTTTGGGCCATTGTTTCCAAATTTCCATGTTTATGCCTCTACTCCCATTTTCAATGTCCAAAACCTAATTGTGATGCCTATATCCCTCTTAAAGGCCAAAGTTCTGTTATGTTGTTTTGAGGACTTGTTCAAGGCTCTTGAGCATCAAAATCTTCAACAATATTATAAGGCAATTGTTTTCATTCTTTGATGATAACTAAGGACTTGTGTGGTGATCTGAGGACTTGTTCATGGTTCTTGAGCTAGATATGATATGTTTGTGGCTTGAGTTTTTCTTTCCCTCCCTTGACCATGGTTAAGGGATTGAATATTGTTTCCTTACCACAACCATAGTCAAGGCCCCGAGACCCATATGTAGTATGTAAAACATATAAATGACACTCATGTACAAATCTTAGGCCAAATACATTGAAGTGAGAGATCATGTCATGGTTTATAGGTTTTTTTCATGGCACATGAGCTTGAGAAGGTTCAATTATGGCTTAAGTCCTTTACTCCCCCCTTAACCATTTTTAGGTGTTAAGAACCATTTCTAGGGAACAAAACCTACTCATGGCACCTGTATCCTACTTGGAGGCCTTCAAGGAAGCCTTACAAATGAGTGATGTGTTGGTTTGAGGACTTATTCAAGGCTCTCAAGCCTAAAAATATTCAACAAGATCCTAAGGTACTTGTTTTCCTTCCTCAACCATGGTTAAGGCCTCTCTACCTGTCCTTACTGCAAAAAACCTCCTAATGTTGTCCTTATCCAACTCTGATGCTAAGGACCCCATAGAGAGGGATTTTTTTGTGGTTTATAGGTGTTGTTCTTACTTAATGTAGTTAAAACATTATAAATACCAAAATTCATGAGTACTAACCACCAATGTTTCTCACTAAATGATTTTAGTCAACACAAACAACTAGCCAACCGCCCTTTTCCTAGGAGGCTGCCATGAGTTGGGGTAATCTATTTTGAAAATTTTCCTAGGACCTTTAAAATTTTCCTAGGAGGCCTCTAATGCATAGATACACAAAGGGAATCCTTGAATTTTCAAATTCCCTTAGGTGTTTCGACATTCCATGATAAATTATTTTGATTGGAGAGTTGATGAAATGGTTGAACATTGTGAGATAAATGTTGAATGACTTTTCTATAGAAATTCATGCCACCAAGGATTAATAAAATATTTATATATGTAGTATTAGAGGGATTGGGCCAACTCTGAAGGACATTGACCTTGGCTAGATATGAATTCACACTAGAATTAGAAATACCAAAAGTCATGAGTACTAACCACCAATATTTGTCACTAAATTCTTTTAGTCAACACAAGCAACCAACCACTACACTATTTTTTATCTTTGAAGGAATATAGAAACTCCATACCATGCTATGGAAACCACCCTTTGCCTAGGAGGACGCCATGAGTTGGGGTAATCTATTTTGCAAATTTTCATAGGACTTGCACCTAGCCCCATTATTCTATAGGATTGGGGTAATATATATATATATTAAATTAAAAACAAATAATAATAAAAAAAACATTATTAAAAAAAAAACAAAAAAAGAAAAACAAACTAAAATTTAAAACTCATAACACTAAATCCCCACGCCCATTCCATTCACGAAAAACAACCCCAAACATTGCTCCCATTCCATTCACAACAACAACCACAAAGCGCATTCAAACCCCGTGTAGGAGTGGAGACAACAACTATAGCACAACCCTAGGTGCACGAGAGAAGTCATATCCGAAGAAACCTCACATGTAGGAGTGGAGACATTGACATAGGCAAAGAAACGTGCCCTATCCAGACAAACCCATGCAGGAGTGGAGATATTCAAGGGTCATAGCTTCCATTTGGACATTGACAGAGGAAAAGGAGCCTCATCTGACCAAACTCATGGAGATGTCGCAAAAATTAGTATTAGCTCTCCTCTAATTGTTGGTAAAAATGCTAAAAATGTTTGAGAATGTCATTAAGTGGTATTGTCCTTTCGTTTCAGAGTCTATGTGGTTATCTCCCTCCCCAGGGAGTTTGATAGCTCTGTGTGGTTCCCAAAGTTATTTTGAACTAATATCTTAGAACACCAAAACCACAAAAAATCGAAACCTGGGATAATACCTTCCAAACCCTATATTTCTCTATTTCTAAAAATTGAAATTTCAATAGTGCTTTGGCTATCACAATGGTGCTTTGGATATCACATTCGATTTCTAAACTAGCCTATTTGATAGCAATATTGTTTCATAATCTCAATAACCAAAATACGTCTTTGATAATTTTTGTTGTAACAACATAGAGTGCCTTTGAAATAGAAGAGGCAATGATGGTTTGTGTATTACTCATCAACCTCACTACTCATTGGAACAAATAAAATCATTTTCACTTGTGGACATTTTCTTGTCCACGTCTCCAACCGAATATTCATTGACAAACCCATGTAAGTCAAAACTATCATTACCTTGATATTGATGACTAAGACATAGCCGTTGGTTCCTTATACATACAATAATATTATTTTAACAACCATCCAATGTTCCTTTCTTGGATCAAACATAAATATTCTCCCTATTCCCACTAAATAAGGTGGAATTCATGCTCACATGACCTCAAGAGGGTTGATCCTCATTTCCCTAGTAACTTGCAAGCCTCCATGTTTAGGGACCAATTTTGCAAAAATTCATTGAGGAGGGTCAATATCAATTATATATAGATTAGGTTAAACCCCCATGTCCTTTTTTACCCTACAACAATACTATTCCTTGATGAAGATAAGGAAAGGAAAGATTGGAAACATGTGTAGAAAGATCCTAGGTACCATGGAAAGGGTGACACTAGCCAATTTGTGGCATATGATTTGAAGAAGGATTGTAGAGATTAGCAGTAGTTAATTAGTAAGAGAGGAAGTATTAGTAGCTACATCATCATTTTTGTTTTCACAAGGGTGTGAAAAAAATTAATTTGGAAGGTGATGACATGCCTCCCAATTGTAGTATCATGAGGCCCATTTTTAAGATATTTTGATCATCTTTGTACTCTATGAGACCTCTATTGACCATGATTAATATAATCGTGTTCAGTTTTGTGTAATTTATTGATTATGAAATGATTTGGATGATTGAGTGGGTGTTGTATTCTATTTTAGGTATTATTTGGATGATTTCATGCATTCATAAGGCTCCACTAACATATGGTTCAAGAAGGTTGAAGTTCAAGGATGCCCTTCACCAACATTGCATGAGATAAAATTGGGATTGTGTCCCCCTCATCAAAATCCAAGGATTTACAATCCTACAATCACCCAAGGCACCTAATCCATCGTCATATCCATTTAAATCACTAAATGGGAGAGGATAACCTAGAAACAAATAGGTCCCTAGAACATGCAACTATGCAACTTGAGAAACTTGATATTGAGCTTACTTATGAAAATTATGCAACTATGCAATTTTATGCAATTTATGCAACTATGCAACTTATGCAACAAGACTTTGATGATATTCTAACTTTATATTGAGCTTATTAAGGAACACAACGCCATTTCATCTAATATCTCATCAATGAATGGAACAGGTAAATTCTCCTTGATGGTGATTTTATGAAGTTCTCTATGAAAATATGCAACGAACAACTTGATATTGAGCTTACTTATGCAACTTATGCAACTTATGCAACTATGCAACTTTATGAAACTATGAAACTTATGCAACAARAMTTTGATTATATTATAACTTTATATTAATMTTACTAAGGAAAACAACGCCATAAGTTATGGAAGACTAAGTCATTGGCATTTATGAAGACCKAGGTCTAAACAAGTCCACACATACCCACTACATTTTMTAAATAAGAATGCACACATTTATGAGTTGTGAGCTAAATAATATCACAAAAGTTCATTTTTTGGGGATTGGTTAATTTCTATAGATCATTTATTCCAAGATTCTCACACTTGACCAGATAACTTAACCAAACCTTAAGAGGGAATTTGAGGAAACAAGGCTTAATCATCTAGACCAAGGTGCAACAACATGTTTTTGAAGAAGTGAAGATGTTGAAGCTATGCACTACACCTATTCTTACACTACTATATGTTGCTCATCCTTTTGATATAGAATATGATGCATATGACTATGGGATAGATATTTTTCTAACACAACAATGTCATTCCATTGTGTTTTACTTAGAGACATTCAATGACACAATCCACAACTTTTGAAGTTATGATAGAGAAATGTGCTCCATTGCGTAAGTAGTTCACTAGTGGAGATACTATGTATAAGGAAAATAAATTGTTATTCAATCTAACCATAAGACACTACATACCTAGAGAAAACTTGAGAACACACTACATACGAAATGGAATTTCTTATAGCAATTCCAATTGGTTATCAAACATTTACATTGAAGGGATAAAAATGTAGACTACTATTCGAGTCGACTACCAATAGCATTCACAGTGGTTCTTAAAACAAAAAGGTGTGATATAGAACACTAGCAAGAGTTATACAATACACACATAAATTTTGTGAAAGTTTATGCAACCATTTAATAAAGATGCCACACTACCTTCACAAGACTTATTATTAATTTGGTTAATTTTCATATGAATAAAGATCTTTTGTATTGACTTGATAGGATGTACTCACTTGCAAGTGAACCTAGGGATTTGTTGATTTGGTAATCTCATTTCTTGAAGTTGGTTGGGCATTTTATCACATTAAATATAGTTGCAACTTTACAACAACATTTTTATTTGTCGTGTATGAGGCATTATGTTGAGCACCACCTTAAATTTTTTGTTGCATGTTCGTTTGCTAAATTGAAAAATCACCATTTAGGTATGTATAATCTTTTGAGTATGTCCTCTAGATATTATGGATTTGTCAATGTAGGTTCATGGTTAACCAATGGATAAATGCTAACATGAATGTATGGTTAACCATATCCATAAGAAAAATGATGGTTCCTTTTCCATCTCCATGCTAACATATTCACCTCATGCCTTTAACGGTGCCTGTTAGGATATTTAGACACTTAGGATTTAGTTAAGAACTACTTGGTCTAATGTGTTGTTAGGTAAAAGTGTGTTTCTTTAGTATGCATTAGTATGCATTTGTAGTTAGGACATCTGACAATCACGATATGTTCCCGACATAGAGTGATCTGATGGTTCATACTCTCCTTGATCTTAACGACCATTGATCTGTGTCTTAACACCCGATTGGTCCATGATATTTATTTAAAGAGCATGGAGGGTCATTTTTCGATGATCGATTGTGATAAAATCTCTCTGTAATATTTTTCTTTGCATTAATAAACTGCTCCAAGTGGTCGTGTTGGCTGGGGTCATGGATGTTTCTTTGTAGGGGTTTTACCACGTGAAAACATCGGTGTGTTGATATTTGATCTGGTTATGTGAGTGGTTATTGAAGGTATTCATCCTTTTTTGGAATACCTGTGTTGTCGAACATGGTATCAGAGCCCGTTTGAAGACCTGCTCCTGTTATAGATCGAGATCGTGGAGCTGAGTTGTCTCATCTCCATTTTCTGTCATTTTCGTACATTTTTGGGCTTAGAGGACTGTTCCATTGTGTCCGGAGCACTCATTTCATTTAGGAACGCTTTTCGTTTCACTTGAAAAGGTTTCCGTTTTCCCAAGATATGACCATACAGTCAGATCCAGAGGTATAAAGCTTGAATACGCATTTTTAAATTTTTTGTAGAGTAGTATTTTGGTTTTGTATTACTTATTTCCAGGTTGCTACTCTTTTAGATCTGCATATTCTCTTTTCCCCGCGCCCTGTGTGATCTCAGCAAAGCAGAAACAAATAGGAAAATGTGCATTTTCCAAGTAAGCTAACCGAGATCTAACCCTTGTTGTCATCGAGAAGCGAATTTTTTTTCTTGTGTGAAAATAGTTTTTTTTTAGCACGCTCTCCAAGGCCGTCTTCAACAAAAACAACAACAATTCTTCTTCTGAACATTACAATATGTTTTTCTACACCATTTTCTTAAAATTTTCCTTATTAAGTAAGAGGTCTTGAGTTCAAGTCTCTCTTTTGTTGCTTTTTTTAAAAAGTTCATGCTAAAATTGTAAAGTGTATTTCACTTCAAGTATAAAAGTGAATCACTATAAGTAGATTTAATATTTTATTTTAGAGTTATTTATTTTGCATGCAGCTTTTCTGTTATAAAGTAACTTCATTGTAAAAGTGAACCCCACTTTTCTTTATAAAAGTGGGTCACTTCATAAAAAAAATTACACTATCACGTGGTCATGTGGTTACCATTTATGCATTTTTTTAAAAGGGAATAACTCTCACATCCTAAGTTCGTTTTCAGTGCTGTTTTTTTTTTAAACCACATAACTTTTCGAGCTCTTTCCATCCAGATCATCAGTTTCAGTTTTTAAACCCATATTATCTGCATATTTGATATGGCTTCTACAAGTAATGTATTGCTTACCAACAACAACTACTTCCAATGGAAATTGCATATGAAAGATTTATTAAGAAGTAAAGGCTTATATCAGATTACCTTGGGAAAGGAAAAAGAACCCACTGATGATGATAAGAAATCCAAATGGGATAATAGGAGTGATGAAGCACGTGGACTAATCGAAATGTCCATCTTTCCTGATTTAAGGTTCCACCTTAAAGAAATTGATGACCCTGAAGAAGCTTGGGAAAAGATTGAATCTGTGTTTGGTAAACTCAATATTATTCGAGCACAACAGTGAGAAAATCAAGTACTGAATTTGTGTCCAGGTGATTTTTCTTGCCTTTGAGAATATCTATCTAAGTTTAAAACACTCAGAATTTTATGTGAAGAATGTGAGAAAAAAATGGAGGAAGAGCATTGCATCTATATTATTCCTTCTAAGCTAGGTAGTGCATATTATGTGTTTGTATATACCTTTTATGCCATGAGAGAGGCTCTAGGGAAATCTTATCAAAAACCCACTCTTGAGTCCTTTTGTGCTGCTTTGATTAAAGAGGAAGATAAGCTTGTACAACTTGGAGTGATTAGCACTGCAGGTACCTCCAACAAAGCCTTAGTTACCAGCAGAAAGATAAACCCAAGTATCCCAAGAAGCAACATCCTCGCTACAACAACAAGCAACATAAGGGTCCCAAACCACGCTTAGACAGCTTCGGCTCCTAATGGTGATAAATGAGCAAAATATAAAAATAAGAAGACTGACAGACATTGGAACTTTTGTGATAAAGATGGTCATGATGAGTCCAAATGTTTCAAGAAGATGGCAGCTTTAGAAGCATAAATGAATAAGCACAACATCTGTATTGATTCTACTTCTTGTTCTTCTTCTCATGGACATGCACTTTCCGCTTCTGGTTTCTCCTTCAATACAACTTCTACTTCTTCTTCTGATGAGTGGATTATTGATTCTGGAACATCTTATCATATGGCTAAAGATACAGACATATTTTCTTCTCTAAATGAATGTAACAACAAGAAAATATTTGTTGGTGATGATAGATATCTTAGTGTTGTAGGATCTGGAACAGTTCAAGTAGATAATGGTCATTTCAATGATGTATTATGTGTTCCAAGTCTTTCTTGTAACCTTTTATCAGTCTATCAAATCACTCATTCAGGTGAAGGTAAAACCGTAGAGTTTTCACCTCACCAAGTTGTAATCAAGGATCTAAAATATTCTAAGCATGTTCTTGCAATTGGAATTGCTGATGATATTACCAGGTTGTACAAGTTTGAAAATTTTGGGTCATCATCTTTTTCATCAGTTTTTGTTGTTCATAGCGATGACTTGAGAAAAATTTGGCATGAGCGGTTTGGTCATCTAAACTATCGCTCATTGCAACAACTATGTGATCAATAGATGGTGACTAGTCTTCCTCTTGTTTCATGCAGAGATGGTGTTTGTGTTGGTTGTGTTCTTATCAAACATCATCGGGACAATTTTGACAAACGTGCCTCTTGGCATGCCTCGAGCCCTTTGCAACTTGTTCATAGTGATTTATGTGGTCCACTTTCTTCTCCTTCCTTTTTTGGGTACAAGTATTTCTTAACTTTCATTGATGATTGTTCCAGACATACTTGGGTTTAATTCTTAAAAATTAAGAGAAAAGTTTTTGACAAGTTTTTGGCCTACAAGGCCCTTGTAGAAAAACAATTTGGACATAAAATTCAAAATTTAAGAAAAAATAATGGAGGTGAATATGTGAACAATAATTTTACAAGTTACTGCACTACACAGGGCATCCAAATGCAACACACTGTTCCCTATACACCACAACAAAATGATGTTGCTGAGAGAAAGAACCGCACATTAAAAGAAATGGCTAATTGTATGATCCAATCTAAGGGATTAAGTCTAAAGTATTGGGCGGAAGAAATCAACTGTGCAAATTACATAGTCAATCGCACTCGGACAAAGGCTCTTAAAAATATAACACTGGAAGAAGCTTGGACTAAAATTAAACCAGATGTAAGTCACTTATGTGTATTTGGTAGTATAGCATGGGCTCACATTCCTGATGAGAAAAGGAAAGAGTTGCAGCCTAAAAGTGAGAAGTGTATATTTTTTGGTTATTCTGAAGATTTCAAAGGTTATAAACTTCTTCAACCACATTGTAATGAAATTATTCTTAGAAGAGACATTAAATTTGATGAAAATATCTTGGCCTGCGAGCCTAATTCGACAGTTGTGCCTTCTTCGGCATGCGAGCCCTCTTCAACGTTTATGCCATCTTTTGTTCCTATTCTGGTTTCTTCTTTAGATGACGAAAGTGAGGATGGAAATCCACCTCCGCCTGCTCACCTTCCTCCAGATGAGTCCTTTGAACCTGAACCAACACCAGTTCCACCGCTTCCTAGATGGGTCTGTTCAACATGAGAAGCAGTTGGTGGTATTGTTGGTGATCCTTTAGATCAGTGTCAAACATGTTTACATTTCCAGCGAACCTCTTCTCTTTTGGCTCAAGTTTCAGAGACTCATGATCCAGAGACATTTGTAGAAGCTTCAGGTCATCCATATTGGGATACAACAATGAATTAAGAGTATCGTTCTTTAATGGAAAACGATACTTGGGATCTTGTACCTCTTCCAAAAGGAAGAAAACTTGTCATATGTAAATGGGTATACAGAACTAAGTATGCATTAGATGGAAGTGTCGAAAGACACAAGGATCGGTTAGTTTCCAAAGGATTTTACCAGGTTGAAGGAATTGACTATAATGAAACCATTTCCCCTGTATCCAAAATGAATTCCATCTGCCTTGTTCTTGCCCTTGTTGCCTCGCATAAATGGGAGGTCCATCAGATGGATGTTAAATCCACCTTCTTCCATGGAGATTTGAAAGAAGAAATCTGCATGGAACAACCTTCTGGTTATGTCTAGAATGACTCTAGCCTTGTTTTTCACCTTAAGAAATCTCTTTATGGTCTTAAGAAAGCTCCCCGAGCATGGTATGCCAAAATGGACAACTTTCTTATTGACACTGGATTTTCTAGATGCCATTCTGATCCTAATGTATATACCAAGAAAGTAGGAATCCATCTCATAATCCTTGTCCTTTATGTTGATGACCTTATCCTTACTGGTAGTAACTCAAAACTTTTAAACCATGTGAAACCAACCTTAAGAAGAAATTTTAAATGACATACTTAGGCTTTTTTCACTATTTCCTTGGCCTCCAAGTTTTTCAAACCAATGAAGGTATTTTTATTTCCCAGTCTATGTATTCTTGTGACCTTCTTCGTCACTTTCACATGGATGATTGTAAACTAACCCCTTCTCCCTTCCAGTCTGGAGTCAAGATTACTTTCACATGTACTTCTCCTAAAGTTGATGCCACCCTGTACTGTCAATTAGTTGGTAGCCTCTTATACTTGACTCATACCCATCCTAATCTTTCCTTTGTTGTTGGTCTTGTTGCCTGGTATATGCAAACACCCCATGAAAACCATTGGAAAGTAGCTAAAAGGATACTTCACTATGTTCGCAGTTCAGTTTAGTTCAGGATACATTACAGTTCAAGGGGGAATCCTTTATTGGTTGGTTTCAATGATTTAGATTGGGACGACGACCCTGATGATCAGAAGTCTACTACAGGTTATGTTTTCAGCTTGGTTCAGGACCTGTCACTTGGGCCTATAAGAAATAACAGGATATTGCACTTTCTTCAACAAAAGTAGAGTACCGAGCAATGGTAAATACAAGTCAGGAAGCCTTGTGGCTTCGACAGATCCTTTTAGAGTTTGGATTCGAGTAGCAGAATACAACCAGCCTTTGGTGTGACAATTAGAGTGCCATCAAGCTTTCCAAAGACCCATTTCAACATTAGCGCAACAAGCACATCGAGCTACACATGCACTTCATTAGAAAGCTCATTCATGATCAAGTTATTGAAGTGCTCTTTTTCCCTATAGAAGATAAAGTTGCAGACATTTTCACAAAATCTCTTATAGAAGCAAAGTTTTCCAAACTTCGATCTATGTTAGGAGTTCAGGAAGTTGTCATTAAGGGGGGATAGGCTCTAATGCCTCCTTCCTTCTCCTATTGTGTCAACATTGTAAATCCTTCAATCCTATCCCAAGTTGTTCTTAAGGGGGGATGTTAGGATATTTAGACAGTTAGGAGTTAGTTTATAACTACTTGGTGTAATGTGTCATTAGGTAAAAGTGTGTTTCTTTAGTATTCATTTGTAGTTAGGACATCTGATGGTCACGATATGTTCCCGACATAGAGTGATCTGATGGTTCATACTATCCTCGATCTTAATGACCATTGATACATGGATTAACACCTGATTGGACCATGATCTCTATTTAAAGGGCATGGAGGATTATTTTTCAATGACCAATTGTGAAAAACTCTCGTGTAAAATCTTTTTGTAATATTTTTCTTTGCATTAATAAACTGCTCCAAGTGGCCGCATTGGCTGGGGCCATGGATGTTTCCCTGTAGTGGTTTTACCATGTGAAAACATCAGTGTGTTGATCTTTGATTTGGTTATGTGAGTGGTTACTGAAGGTGTTCATCCTTTGTTGGAATACCTGTGTTGTCGAACAATGCCTTTCAGCTAGAATCAATGACACATGCCCTTAATAATGTCACCTTACAATTAATATTAGTGCCTTCAATGGTTTCTTTTCAAAATATTGATAATATCACCTCACCATCATCAATTCCTTTGATGGTTCCTTTTAGCATCACCACTTCATGTCTTCATTCATGTCACCTCATGATAATTCCACCTCTAATACCCTCACTAGTTGTAGGTTAGCATTTCCAAATTTCACCCTGCCTCATAATATTTGTTTCCTCTCACCTCTCTTTCCTTCACTAGTTCAACCCTAGTGTGGTATCCTCTCACCTCTTGTCTCCTCTCTCTTTCACCTTTGCTTGAATGTTGTGATCTCATGGTAATTGTTGTCACTGTCCCTTCCCTATTTAAGGAAATTTGTTAACCTTTGTTTTGTAGGAACATATATTTATTGCGTACTAAGATCACCATGTTTACACCTCTTATGTCTTGGCAAGGTTAAGAATTTGCAGATAACATAAAAAATTGAAATACTTATGTGACATTACTCTTATGAAACAAGGATTTGTATCATTTTTTCTTTATTACATTGTTCCTTTCAGTGTTTGAAGCGAACACATTTATTCACAACATGTGGGTTCATAATTAAAAACCCCCTTTATGAATGAATTACATGATAATATATTGGTCAACAAGGTGAATCCCCCGTGATCCTTATGAGTATTTAAGATGTGTATGGTGGTCTCTATAATCATAAAAGTTTACTATGTTGGAAATGATGACATTTGATTCAATGTTGTATAGGTGTACTAAGTGAACTATGAAATTTGCATGGTATTTTTAAAATTTGGGTTATTTTCCTTCCATTTATCTAGATAATTAGCTCAATATAATTTTTGTCATTAGCAATGCACACATAATAATTGTTGGGATCATAATATGGTTAATTAATAACGATGATTAAGATCCTTTTTGTTCAGTATTATATGTGCATTTTACTATTTTGAAGAATTTTATGAAGGATTCTTAAATCAAATCGCCATAACTTATACCAGATATGTATAATTGGAGTTCTGTGATGGTTTCAAGTGTAATTCGACATGTTTTAATGATTCCAAGTAGCTAATTCGCGACCTGTGTGTCACATGGAAAAATCGTAGGATGTTTTTCCATCTAGCACTCCGTTCGGTACTCCATCTGACACTGCATCCGGTACTCCATTCGACATTGTGTCCATCACTCCATCCTTCACTAAAACCGTGGGCGAGTTGGCGATTATCATATCGACGGCCAGTGATGGGAAAATCGATGACATGGGTTTTTCTTGTGCTCGTGGCCTCCAGCTACTGAGATTCTAACAACTTGGGTTGGGTTGTTATGCTAGGTGTTTATTGGCTCCCTTAGTTTCTAGAAGCCACCGGTAGTTTAAAATGCATTAAGTGTAATTTATTGTTTTTAGAGGAGGTCGACCCTTCCAATGGTCGATCTCTCAACTTGTAACCTCTATAAATACCACAACAATGGTCAGACAAATAGAAAAGGATAGTTAAGTTCAAAATTGTGAAGCTAGCATCGTTTTTGTTGTTTCAAGACATTTACAATAAACTTGTGTAAACTGTGTTTTTAATTTAAATGTTGAAATCGTGTTTCTTGAGCTCATGATTCATTGTTGAGGAGTAGCCATGACCTGATGGGGGGGCCACCAGTGGTCTGGGTGAATATTTAGTTATCTAGTTGTGTATTTTATGTATGCAATTATCATTTCTTTTATTTCATGTACATGTGTTTTTATCCCTTTTTACTTACTGTGTAATTGTTGTTCATAGCTTAATTATTTCAGTTTCCTTTTTGCAGGTTTCTTATGAAGAATAGTTAATATGCCATGTCTTTCTAACTAAATAGGAAACAAGCTTAAGCTTAAGCCACTAACTCATGTGTGATTAAATGATAGTTAGAATTTATGTATGCTGAAATAGAATAGTTAGAAGTTAAAACAGAGTTACAACAGAGTATTGAGTTAATGGTTTCTTTGACAAGGTTTCGATGGATGATTAATTGTTAGCTTTGAATTTAGTTCTCAATTTGTTTGTCTAGTTTGCTCGATTAGTTTCTTATTAATTCTCTTGTCATATGCTGAAATAGAAATAGGATTTGAGTTATGTTTTGATGAGTATTTCCATTTGCGATTTAAATTGCTAAGAATATGGTTAGTTTAGTTTACTTCATGCAATTTCCATTCTATATCTAGATCGAAATTTTAATTTGAAGTTTGATTTTGAGTTTAGTTCTTAGTTGTAAATCTCTAGTAGTGTGAATTTTATTACATTAGCATAAAAATTCAATTGAATTAAATAGAATAGTGTTTTCCTAGTGTTCATGACTAATGCATAAATTGAAGAATCACATGGATTTTTAGGGTAGTTGATGTTTCTTCTATATTGGCCAAGTTCTCATTAGATTGTCTGATTCATACCTTTCACTTTGCTATAGAAGTTAATATTGATTTTATCCCTCTTGAGTTATCATTAATTGTTAAATGTCATCGTGATATCATAAGACACCGAAGACATAATCATCAACACTATATTTGAAGTTTTCTTGCTATTGTAGATTAGAGAATAGTTTTCTTGTTATTGTAGATTAAAGATTAGTTGTTGATTAACTTTGAATATTGTCATGATGTTTTTAATTTAATAGATTAAGATTTCATTTTATAGATTATAAGTAATTATAAAGTTTATCTTAAGAATAGAGTTCACTTGCTTAGTAATTTAATTAGTTACATGTTGAGCAATTTTGATTAGTTTAATTGATGCAGAAGTTCCCATAGGTTAGTTATTTGGTCATTTATTAGTTTACTTGCTGAATAAGTTTCCATAGGTTAGTTTGAATAACATAGTTTCTTGCTTGTTTACTTTCTTTAATAGGGTAGTTGCTTGCTTGCTTATTTGATTACTTGTTGTTGCTCATGTTAGGACCACACAATGCACCTTTTGCCTATACTTTTTTCCACTATTATACTCTTGATCACCTATATTTGAACTCATACTATCACTTTATCTGATCATCCCAAAGGTATACAACGTCCTTTCTCATTACTATACGTTTAATCTGTTTTGCATAATATTTTACATCACTCTCGTACTTGACCATTGATTATAAATGCATAAGTGTTCAAAATTGCAGATTAGCATCTAAGGCCATTGCTGAAACACAGAACTGTCACACAGTCCAAGGTCGTTGTTGCCGAAACACAGAAATGATGCTAAAACACAGAGCTGCTGTACAGTCCGAGGTCGTAGATGCCGAAACACAGAGCTGTTGTACAGTCTGGAGTCGCAGATGCTGAAACACAGAGCTGTTACACAGTCCAGAGCTGCAGATGCTGAAACACAGAGGACGCCAGGACCGACGACGCTGAAACAAAAGGAAGCCGTTACAGTCAGCGGTCAACAACAGTCAAACCGTCGCTCCCACATTAGGATGCCGACACAGTCAAGAGCGCAATTCACGTGGCTGAAACAACCCGCGAATTGCGATGCTGAAACAACATCAGCAGCAATGAGAGGAAACTGTTACACTAGCTATAAA
>JASDQU010014162.1:99517-110207 GCA_032191745.1 Picea mariana
TAATATCAACCAGCTCGAGGAGACTCCCAGACATCCAAGCAGTAGGAAGACCTTACCATAAGAGGGATACCTTATTCTCTTCAAGAATAAAACCACTTAAGTACTCTATTTTTAGAAACCAAACCAGTATGGATGATTGGGAGGATCATAACAATGTAAGACACAGGAAGGAAGCAGAGGCTAGAAACCAAACTGAAACTACCTTCGGGTTTCCAATTTTGGACACCACCCCAAATGTCAATATGAAAAATATTCCCCTCTTAGCACTGCCCAACTTTTATGGTAAAATAAGTGAAGATCCAGATACCTTCCTATTTTAGTTAGACATCTTGTGTAGGAGCTACAACTACTTACAAGATGCCTATAAGCTAAAACTCTTTCCTGCCACCCTCAAGGACTCTACACTAAGATGGTTCATGGGGTTGGGAGATTCCAATATTAGGTCCTGGGAATCCATGAAATATATATTTCTTAAAAAGTACCAAGACTACTGCAATACCAAGGAGTCTCATAATGATATTTTCAAAATCCAACAGTTAGAAGACAAGAATCTCGACAATTATATGGAACGGTTTGGTTATATGTCTTAGAAATCAAAATACCGCGACCTTCCAGATGATGCAGTTAGGGATATTTTCCTTAAGGGAATTTTAGAGGAATACCTAGAGATCCTTAACCTGATGGCATCGAGTGACATCTCTCACAAACCATTTGCTGAAATATTTGAAATGTGTAAGAATTACTCGAGGAGTAGAGATAAAACAGGAAATAATGTTCGAGACCCTTATAGTAGAAACTTAAAACCAGTTAGTTCAGGTGGTATCACAAGAGTAGAGATAGGGAAACTTTTATAAAACTTCAAGATAGATATCTTAAGAACAATAGGTTCCCAGTTAGACACCCTAAAAATTAAAAACAAACAGGTGGAGGAAAATCCAACAATGAACATATATTTCCCAAGATGCAGGAGGAAGCATTCCTCAAGGGAATGCCCATTAGATAACATTTCAGTTTGTGGCTTCTGCATGGAAGACCACTCAACTGAAAAATGTCCATCATTGCTCGGTTTGTTAGCCATCTATAGAAGTGGGGATCCTAGGGAGTCCTCTTATGCACCTAGGAGGCCATGGAAGCCTAGGAACCAACCCACATACCTAGATCCACAATATCAAGTTCCACCCTATTATCAACAACAACAGCAGTGGAACTCACCAAGTTGGAAAAACTGGTCTACATAGTACCAACATCCTTGGCTTCAAGGATGGAGAGGAGGGAATAACCAAGGGAACCCTCAAGCTCCACCTGTCCCTATTCCCAACCATCCTTATCCTCAGTTTCCACCGAACACTCCGCAGCTTCTGCCAGGTTTTGTTCCACCAACTTTACCTCCTATTCCACAACAACAACATCAAAAATATCAGAATGCAATCTCCCCAAGACCAACATTATTACCGGCACAACCAGTGCCCAATCCCAATAACAAGCCCACTCAACCCCTTCACAATGTTGAGATGTAGGCCTTCCCGACATATGTTATTACTCCTGTTCCATTACAAGAGATTCAACTGAGGTCAGAAAAATTTCTGGACAGACAGAGACCTTCAATAGTCAACTAGGAAGAAGAAGAAGAAGAAATCCCCAAAAAACCCACGGATGACACTAGGTGGGAAGACGTTATTATTCCTAAGTACCAAGAACCCAAGCTTCCCCAAAATGAACCTCCACAAATTACAAAAGCCCCTCCTTATCCAGAAATATTAGTAATCGAGAAACCTACCACCCGTCTGGAATTTGACATCTTGAATGAATTGAATAATATTTGTGTCAATATTCCCTTGCTACAAGCCATTAAGGATATTCCAATATACAATAAGGTGGTCAAATAATCATGTATTAAGAAGCCAGGTAGGAAGCAGAAGGATCCTCCAACAATACATTTGATAGGATAACTTTTTGAGTACATATCAGAGAAGCCTAAGGTAGCAAAATATGGGAACCCAGGAAACACCATAGTGACCATAACCATTAATGAGGTCTCCATTGGAAACACTCTCATAGAACTAGGGGCAGCCATAAATCTTATGACCGCTACTACCTTGGAGAAATTACAGTTAAAACCTTTTCTTAGGCCTACCCCAACCATTTTGGAATTAGTAGATAAGACTAGGGTTATACCTGAAGGAATTTTGGATGATATCATAGTTACTTTAGCCTCATGGGAGTACCCATTAGACTTCCTTGTTATCCACTCAAAGGAACCTACCAAAGTCCATCTCGTTATTTTGGGAAGACCTTGGTTAGCCACAACCAATGCATTTATTGGTTGTAGAGAGGGAGAAATGACCATCTCAAATGGACTTTCTATTCAGAATCTCACCATATACCCTCCAACCCAACCTATCATGGAGAATCTATGGTGGCTTGAATTTACATATGAGAATGAGGACTAGGAAGATATCGTATTGCCAAGTGACCATGCCTGGGCACTTCAGAAGCACACCATGGAAAATGAGCTAAACCAGTTCATTTATGCTATCACGTGTGTTGATTTTCCACAATCTTTTCCCCAATTTGAGTACATGTTTGGGGAAGAATTTCAGGAACAGTTGGACCCAACCATTTTGTCTAAGACATATTTCATCTTCTATATAGACTAGTCTACCACATCTTATACCATTCCCTACGAGATTAGCCCAAGGAAATTTCTACATATAAACTCTGGGATAGATGCAGACCAAAAAAAACAATTAGTAAGTATCCTTAAAGAAAAATCAAGGGAATTTGCCTGGGAATACACTGACATGAAGGGTATACACCCTGACACATGTATCCATCACATATATACCCACGAGGAAGTAACACCTGTTACGCAACCCCAAAGAAGGATGAACACAACACTCAAAGATATAGTAAAAGAGGAGATCCAAAAGTTATTAAATGTCGGATTTATTTATCCCATCTCCGGCTGTAAGTGGGTATCCCCACTTGTAGTGGTTCCAAAGAAAGTGACCAGAAAATGGAGAATTTGTGTTGATTTTCGGGAACTCAACGAAGCCACTTTGAAGGATTACTTTCCTCTTCCTTTCATCAAACAAGTTTTGGATACCCTGTCTGGAAAGAATTATTTCTCCTTTTTAGATGGATACAGTGGGTACAATCAAATTGTCATAGCACCCAAGGATCAGGACAAGACTATATTTACTTGTCTTTGGGGCACCTATGCCTATAGGGTCTTACCATTTGGATTGTGTAATGCTCTTGCCACATTTCAACGAGCAGTACTAGGGATAATTGTTGATATTATTCATGATTGTGTGGAGGTTTACATGGATGGCTTCACAGTATATAGAAATACTTACCAGGAAGCGTTAGATAATTTAGAAAAAGTCCTTATTAGATGCCACAGAATGAACCTGTCTCTAAGTCATGAAAAATGTAAAATGTTGTTGACTGAAGGAGTGGTTCTAGGACATCACGTTTCATCTGAAGGGATTAAATTCGATCCTACAAAGATTGAGGTCATCATCAAACTTCCACCCCCTAAGACTCAGAAAGAGGTGATAAGATTTCTTAGACACGCTGGATACTACCGGCAGTTTATTGAAAATTTCACAAAGATTGTTGCACCCATGTTTGGATTGTTAATAAAGTATGTTGATTTTATTTGGACTGAGCAGTATCAAACTGCCTTTGAAACCCCAAAAGATAACTTGTATGTGGCACCAGTTCTTAGGGGGGCTAATTGGGCTCTCCCATTTCACATATACACTAACACCTCTCACATCGCAATAGGAGGAGTATTAGGGCATAAAGAGGACCAGTAGTCCTATGCCATTTATTTTGTGAGCAAGAACTTGTCCCCTACTGCTATAGCGGGAAAACCCCTCTACGAACTACACAAAGGGCCTAAAGTGTAGGCAGAGCTAACCATCTAAAGTATCCTACTTTTTATCACTATACCAACATTACCCCACAATCATACATAAAATACAAGAGAGAGGGATCTGGTAGGCCTACCTTAAACTATGCATCCGGTGTTGATCCCTTTGCACTTGGTTGTTTCCTGACTGTAAATATCCTCCCAAGGCTGACCTGGATTCATCAAAAGACAAACAAGAAACTACAAGCATGCATTCCACATATGGATTAGTGGGTTAGAAATCATAAACAAGAAATGTAAACAAATCATATAAGTTCAAGACGTCATTTGGTGGGACGAAAAAAAAACACTTCTTTATATTAATCTCACAAAAGTCGCTTACAACATGAGACCGACACTACTCCTTGAACTTGGTCCTAGGCTCCTCTTCACCATGCACCAACTACTTCCACATCTTCTTCTCCTCTTCAATTCTCTCTTAGGGAAATGGTAAGGGATTTACAATTGGGGCAAAGGGGGATTGATAAAATGGGCAGAGTTTCTTTGCTCTTGTGCTTCTCCTTTCAATGGGACACCAACCCCTTCTTTTATAGATCAAAAGGGATAGTAACGGCTGGGGTGACTGGATATGGGCAGTCAAACGGTTGAGTAATGGCCCAAAAACTAGTATCCTATGCAAATTTCCACATTTCGCAATATTCTGTGAGTGTACGTGGGCTGTAGTGGCTCAGCAAGCATGTGTACATGGGAAGTAATGGTGAAGGGCGCGTACACCTTCAAAATGATGGTTTTTAGAAGAGTTGTTCAATAATGGCTTGGTAAAGATAGTAAGTTAGATGGCATGATGCCATGTATGCATGTCAGATGAAATTTAGGGTTATAATAGATGCCCCCTAATGTGTGAGGTCAGAAGAGCATCTGATGGCTGAAATACATTACAAATCTTCACCACTGTATGACGCGAGTGAGCCCGAGGAATGGAGTTAAGGAGGAGCCATCTGCAAAAATAACAATTCGACCTATAGAGGGGTTTTCCCTCTATAGGTCACATTCCCACTATGGGACTCTATAGAGGTTCCATCTGTAGAGTGGAGGAGGAAAGGACAGAGTTCGTAGAAAATCTAGGCATCCCGTATGAGAATGGAGGGCCTGTCGCACTCTGGGTGAACAGAGCAGTGATCGCCGCCATAGACGGAATCAGACCATTGCCCAAGGTAGAGGTAGTCGAGACCATAGTGGTCTAGACCGACGACGGTTGGTTAGCAGGCGGAAAACCCCTTGTAGTGACAGTTGTAGAGGAAATATGAGTATTCCCTAAAGAAGTAGCAGCATTTGTTTCCATCTCTTCTTGTGACACTACCTGATGCTCGTAGGGTTGAACCTGTACAACGATGGGTGCCGATAAATCAGTGAGTGGAGGGTTATACGAAACAAGATCTTGCGCTCCAAGGTAAAAAATGATTGGTTCCTCCATAATCGAATGTTCTCCTCTCAGAGATAAGTCAGGCACGGTTTCATGTAACCCAGTCGCCTCAAAAGACCTTTGTTGGTATAATTTTTGCCTTAGCGGTGGCAGGGGTTGGCTCGAGATCAACTGGCGACAGGCCCAAAAGCCTTCATGACTGGCGGAGCTTCTGATCCTCCACTGTGAGAGAAGATCAATGACGCACTAGGGATTTCTATAATAAATTTTTTTTTTAAACCAACACAGACTAGAAAAATTTCCTATGAGGTAAGACAAGTAGATCACTAGCTAGTTGGAAGAACAATTATAATAGCCAACACTAGAGCAACTTACCGGTGCAAGTGCAACTCGAATACAGAAGCACCCTCCGGGTATACTCTGCAAAGGGTGGCACAATGTCTGCCCTAGGTACCGCGGTATACCCCCAAAATCACCTGTGTAAGTCACTAAAATAAAGGCAACTAGGTTGCCAGCGCGTGAACAGTCACCGTGCAGGTATAGTCAATAGTCGGGTGGACCGCAATGAGCAGAGTATCAAGACCGAAACCTATCAAGGGTATCGAAAGAAAGTGTTCTAGAAGACGATTGAGGACCTTGAAGGGATTCGAGACCCATGAAGCTCCATGGAAAATGTGATCAACAAAATCCCAAGATAAGCCCTCTATATGCGTTCCCCACTACGCTTGGTCTGACTTTGGAGGGGTTATCTCTGCTACCTTTCCGCACGTGACCTCGTGTTTATCCCTTGCGTTAGAGGGGGGTCCCGGATAACTTTCATGGTTACTGGACTTTCAAGCACTCCCTATCTCAAACTCTTATGTTTGTTTTTGTAGCCTTGAATATTTTCCTCTCCAATCCTAAATCAAGGCTCTATCTTAGACTAAATTGATGAACCCTTCAAACACAGAGTCTAGTAACTTTTAATTAGGCATTAATTTTAGTGGTTGTCTTAAGTCAAAAGGAATGAAAGTGAAACCAGTGATGCTCTTTAAGAGATGAAAGAGAAGAGCATAAGATGATACTAGAAACAAAAGTACTTCTTTTTTCACAAATAAAGATTTTCCAATTGAAACTCTTTCACCAAACATTTTGAAACTACTTTCTCAGATATTTGAAAATAAAAACTCAAAACAAGATTTCGCTCGACTACAAGCTACTTAATGTCCTAAGAATTCAAGTAAAGAACTTAAGAAAACTTTTTTTTTCCTTTGGTAAACAAAGCAACTAACCTAAACTATTTTACCAGACAAAGTAATGAAAGATTTTTTTTTTATTGTTTTATGCTTCAAAACAAGAAATTTGAAAATGAATTTATTTTATTTTCTTTCAAAGAAAAAAAGGGAAAAATGACGACAAGATAGGGTCAATAAATGGCTTCTGGCCCAATCGCAGATCGCAGGGAGTCATTGAAAACACCAAATAGGCAGATCAAAGCAGACTCTCCAAATTGTCTAAAAACCCTATTAAAGAAAGCATAAAAAATCTTTGATCAAAAGAAAGCTAAACTGAAGTCAGACCTAGGCTACAGACTGCTATAATAGAGATCAATACTAGATCAAGAAAACCCCTGAGAAGTGTGACTCCTGACAGGGAAGGGGATGATTGCCTCTTCTTTGCAAAATATCTTCTCAACATAGGAACACTATTGTCACTTCAGCAACCAGCGTATGTACGTGGGTTATCCAAAGGCAGGGCGTGTATGCACGCGTTCAGACCCACTACAAGCCGCGTACACCTCTGTAACTCCTAAAAAAAAATGAAAAAACAACAGTTTATCACAGGAAGGGATTACTGGTATGGAAGACCAACATCCCTTGATGACACAGAAGCTCACAGAAACTCAGAAAACAATGAATGAACTGATTCAAAGCACCCAAAAAGAAATATCCCCAAAGACCCTAGAGGCATCCCCAGTATGGTCGCCAATTTTGCTATAGCGGGAAAACCCCTCTACGGGCTACATAAAGGGCCTAAAGTGTCGGTAGAGATAATCGTCTAAAGTCTCCTAATTTCTATCACTATCCCAACGTTACCCCACAATCATACATAAAATAAAAGAGAGAGGGATCTGGTAGGCCTACCTTAAAATCCACGTCCGGTGTCGATCCATTTGCGCTTGGTTGTTTCCTGACTACAAATATCCTCCCAAGGTTGACCTGCATTCATTAAAAGACAAAAAAGAAACTACAAGCATGCATTCTACATATGTATTAGTGGGTTATACATCATAAACAAGAAATGTAAACAAATCACATAAGTTTAAGAGGTCATTTGGCGGGAAGCAAAAAATACTTCTTTATATTAATCTCACAAAAGTCGCTTACAACATGAGATCGACACTACTCCTTGAACTTGGTCCTGGGATCCTCTTCACCATGCACCAACTTCTTCCATGTCTTCTTCTCCTCTTCACTTCTCTCTTAGGGAAATGGTAAGGGATTTACAATTGGGGCAAAGGGGAATTGATGAAATGGGCAGAGTTTCTTTGCTCTCGTGCTTCCCCTTGCAACGGGACCCCAACCCCTTCTATTATAGGCCAAAAGGGATAGTAACGGTTGAGGTGACTGGCTATGGGCAGTCGAATGGTTAAGTAACAGCCTAGAAACCAGTATCCTATGCAAATTTACACTTTTCACGATATTTTGTGAATGTACGTGGGCTGTAGTGGCTTAGCAAGTGTGTGTACGTGGGCAGTATTGGCTCAGCAAGCGTGTGTACGCGGGTAGTAATGGTGCAGGGCATGTACACCTTCAAAATGATGGTTTTTAGAAGATTTGTTCAATAATGGCTTGGTAAATATAGCAAGTCAGATGGCCTGATGCCAAGTATGCATGTCAGGTGCAATTTAGGGTTATAACACCTGCCGAGTTAAACTACACAGTTACCAAGAAGGAATTCTTGGCAGTAGTTCATGCTATCAATAAGTTTCATCATTACATTACAGGTTACGAAGTATTTGTACATACAAATCATTCCACCATTAGATTTCTCATGAATAAACCCATCACTAATGGCCAAGTGACTAGGTGACTCTTGCTATTGCAAGAGTTTAACATCACCGTTCTTGACTGACCTGGAAAGGAGAATTTGGTAGCTAATTTTCTTTCATGAATAAAAAATGAGGATGATGATATTCCTGTAGATGATAGTTTCCCAGACGAGCACATTTTTTCCCTTTCTGTAAATACCCCATGGTTTGTGGATATGGAAAACTATCTGGCTACTAGGAAGTTACCATCTCATTTGTCACCTCATGAAAAACATAGAATTATTACGCAAAATGCCAATTACTCTTGGATTGGTCATGACCTTTTTCGTACAGGTCCTGATTTAATTATTCGTAGATATGTCTGAGAAGACGAGATACTAGAAATACTATGAAGTTGTCACGATGGACCATGTGGTGGCCATTTTTCTGACAAATGTACAACATATAAGGTGTTACATTCAGATTACTATTGGCCTAACATTTTCAAAGATGCTTCCAAGTATGTGAGGAGTTGTGATAGTTTTCAAAGAATAGGAAGACCTATGTCAGCTGACGAAATGCCCTTGCGTTCCCAAGTTATGATAGAACCTTTTGAGAAATGGGCCCTTGACTTTGTAGGACCAATTTCACCCATGTCTCATAAGAAAAACTGTATTTTGGTTTGCACAGATTATGTCACCAAGTGGGTAGAGGAAAAATCTCTATTTAGGGCTACAGAAAAATCTGTTGTTGAATTCATTTATGAAGACATATTTACCCACTTCGACGTTCCTCGTGAAATTTTTACAGACCAAGGCACGCAATTCACTTCCAAGCTGATGAGAGAACTAACAAAAAAGTATGGGATTAAACACTGTAAATCTTCTCCATACCACCCACAGGCTAATGTTCAGGTAGAGTCTACAAACAAAGTTCTGGAAGATATCTTAACCAATACTGTTCAATTACATCATCGGGATTGGGCTCATAGGCTTCCAAAACTAGAGGAGCAAGTGGCATGACAAGTTTATTAAGAAGAAACACTTCCAACTTGGTGATTGGGCTTTGTTGTTTGACTCTCGATTTAAAACCTTCAAAGGAAAACTTACCACTCGGTGGTTGGTTCCTTATGAGGTAGTCATTGTATATGACAATGGAGCTATGAAAATCAAAACAATTGACTATGGACAAGTCTCCTTTGTAGTAAATGGACACCAACTCAAACTTTATCACAAGCCCATTTCCAAAGAATATTTTCTATAGGTCATGTCAACTGACAAGGCATTGGCCTTAGTAGATGGGGAAGTCCCCCCTTGTTCTTGAATGTTTTCTAAATTTCTGACTGTACATATGTAAATAATTTTGAATTTTGTTGATAAACAATTCTTGAGATTTCTGTAGGTATTTATTTTACCAGGATTAGACAGTTTCAAGGAAATATAAAAGAAGGATTTTTCTTCAAAATATTGCTATATTTGAACCTTGTTGTCTACGAAGCATCAAATGATTAATGACTTGTTGTAATTAGCCATATTTTTGCAAAATATTTGTATCCTCTTTTTCTCAATGCATCTTAAATAGCAATTTCTCTTGAAAATCTTCACCACTATATAAGGAAGTGATACCATAACCATCAAGCTTAGAGGTCACTTGTACAGTTTTCCCAAGAAACCTAAGTGAGTAAAGTATCTTTATTAAAGAGTAACAAGGAGGCCTGATTAGCGATTAGTCATGGAAACATCACAATAACTTACAAAAGAAAAGTGAGTTGAGCCTAAAGATACCTTTATGCTCTTTCTCAATGGTACCATCCACTACACACTAAAAATACTTGATTATATCATATCTTTAGATAGGATACGTCCGCTTAAGTACCCCTTACATCAAGACAATCACTAAGGAATATATAAAGAAAATCCATCCTCTAACATAAATACCATCCCAATTGAAAAAAAAAAGAAGAAAAAGTTTTTAGAGTTTTCCCCCCATCTTCTTGCACAAAGCAATATTATACTAAAATATTAAAAGTTGGAGGGCTAGTCTCTGAAGGTGTAAGAGGCTAACCAGTTACGATACTAAACAGGTCTGCTGGTAGTGGGTACCGGCTTGTGGTATGACTAGGTAAACCCGTCAAGGTACTGAACTGGCTTGCTGGCAGCAGGGCATTCTACCTAGCGAGAATGATAATCTGACAAAAAATAAATAAGAAATTTAAACTTGTCCTGATGTACGACATTACTTGTAGACAAAGCTGACTTGAAGTATGTATGGTTAAGCTAAGGTTAATGAAATTCATAAATTTTCCATTGGGAACTAACTTTGAGACTATCTTGAAACTCTCTTGCCTACCTCTTCTTATCTATATATAGGATCTCTT
>JASDQU010014163.1:61452-88844 GCA_032191745.1 Picea mariana
TAGGTTCTTACCCAAGGTGACTGTGAAGGGGAAAGTCTTCACAGTACCTGGAATTGACGTTGATCAAAATCACTCGGGCTCCTTGGAGGGTATACCCACGATTATGTGTGACAGCTTGCACCAGGGTGTAAGTCCGTTAAGCAGGTCGTCAACGTAACTTTTCCACCATAGCCCCGCCCCTTCTCGTCTCGTTGTTGCGACATTGGATTTCATCACCAACTAGTGGCTTTGATATTAGAATGTCTTGTTTGTCTGGTGATCGCTTCCTAGATTTTGTTTACTAGTGTGTGTTGTCTGTTTATCGAAGTTGACCATAAGAATTTCTTCGCGGAGCTTGTCACTTGTTTACAATTGCTCCCCCACGACGTTCACGTAGAATGCAAGGTTTATCTCCAGATCATCTGGACGATTCTCAACCCTCGCCTACTGGTACACCTGAGGGCTCTCCCCATCAGACTGAAGTCCCTGTGGTTGCTCCACCACACGGGGACACAAGTGACGTTCCAGTTGTCACTACACCACCTCCACAGGTAGAACAAACTGACTCTCTAGAATATTTTTGAATTACCAATACTAGAGAGGACTATCGCATTCACCGTGGGGAACGACCTGTTGTGCGATTAAATTCTTCTGACGAAGCCATTGTTACATCTTCTGAATCAACTGTTGGGCCTTCTCCCGGTGTAGTAGGCCAAGATCCTATTTGGTCAGGGGATTTTTGACGAGTACTTTTTGGTACTGAGTCACCTACAGTCTACGAAATCAACCCTCCAGTGATTTCTGAGACCGAAACTACACTAGTAACTACCACTTATCACTTTGTTCTCCCTCCCAAGATGGCCCATCTCGCGAATACTACGAGTGTGCCAACCGGAATTACTGTCGCTACTCTTGCTCCTATCAATACCCAACGAATGCCTGATGTCAACCCGACATTACCTCCTAGTTATCATGTGTTGAATGCTTTGTTGAATGCTTCCACTCCAACACCTCCACAAACCCCAGCCGGTTCTCCAGGTCCTGGGCACCCTATTCCTGGTTTTATTCCGACACTCCCTCAATTTCCTTCTGGCAATCCTAATCCTTGTGGCACTATACCATTAGTTGCACCAAACTTACATATTCTCGTTGGTGGAAAAGGTGGTATGATTCCATTTCCTCTTACCGGACATAACCCAATTGCTACTCAATTTCCGGTTGGAATGCAATATGCAATAGGGGGACCAACCTCACCTTTTGGACAAAACATACCTCCTGAATTGGCCCAGTATTGGAATCAAATTTTTTAAAACTTTCCTCAAAATGCTGGGGGGCAACAAACTGTCCCTACCATGGGCCAACCATATCCAGGTATAACTAATCCTATTTGGGGTCAGAGTCACACTACTCAACCTCAGGTTCCTACTCAAACTCAAGGATACCACCCTTGGAATTATTATCCTCACCAACTGACAACGAATCAGCCAGGATCTTCCCAATGTGGGCAGACTGCATACGGTCCTACTGGTTTTCCAATGGGGCTTCCACCCCAAAGTCACCAGTACCCGCAGGTGAATAGACAGTTACCTTTTCTTGCTACTTTGAATTTGCTGGATTTGTCTAGGATTCTAAATGATCCTATTTGTCACTCTCCCCAATGGCCTGTTATTCCAGCCAGGCTTCCATCGGACATTTCAAAATTTGATGGCAAAGTGGGCGAGGACCCGAACAATCACGTTATGACGTTTCATTTATGGTGTTCATCCAACTCGTTGATGGATGATTCTATTCATCTACGTCTTTTTCAACGAACCCTCACAGGTTCCGCTGCGAAGTGGTATATTGAATTGCCACGAGGTTTCTTCTCTGATTTTAACACCCTAGCTATGGCTTTTCTTACACATTACCAGTTGCCGATCCGTTATGATACTGGAACTGAGATCTTGAATTCCTTCAAACAGACTAAAGGCACTCATATATCAGATCATATCCATGACTGGCGAAGGAGACAACATCTCATCAAACTTGAACTCCCTGATCAGTTACTGGCTGAATGGTTTACAAAATCCTTTGTGAACGAAATTGGTAAAGACATTGCCATGGGTGGCGTTGTCACGGAAGAGAAGGCTATCAGTCGTGCTCAATATCTTGATCTCGTTTATTCGCAAACGGGAACACTTTACGATTTGCTGCCTGAATTACCTCGTCCTGGTACTTCCAGCGCTTCAACTGCTCCAGCTGCCTCACATGCAGCTGATGGTGTGATTGGTACTACCCATACTCACTCACATTTTGTTTCGAGTACAACCCCTAAATCAACATCTTCTAATGTTCAAAATGCTCTGTCTCCTGCCACTCCCGCTGGTAAAACTTCTGAGGTGAACGCCGTTCAATCTACCCCGACTGGTAAAAATAAATCCAAGAAAGGGAGAGGCAAGAATAAGGAGGGTAAAAATAATAATCAAACAGAGCAGCCTAAAAATACTCCTGTTGAAGATCGGGATAAGCGCAAACCACGATACCATTGCCTTATCTGTGGTGACAATCACTACACGAAGGATTGTCCAAGACGTGTCGAAGTTACTAAGTTCCTTCAAGGAACACCCAAACCATCTACGCCGACTGTTTTGTCCCAACCCTTCCCGTCTCAACAACAGGCTCAGTTGGTCATCCATGACCAACCATCTACTTCTACGACATCATACCTTTTGATGTGCACTGGTGATTCTAAGAAGAATGACGTTGCAATCACAACTAGAGCCAAAGATTATTCTCCATCTAAGGAGAAGTTTGACAATTTACCTCCTACTTTGGTACAACCCTTTCCACCGGCTCCATCTACAAACGGTCCTCTTCGTCTCGAACGACCGAGCCTTGATACAGTAGTACGACCCCCTAAGGGCGTTGTTCGCAAGTCGTCTTTCAATCCTCATGCTCGTGCGGCCCAGAACTACAGTATTGTGGAAGATCTAGCCCAGGCACCTTCAGCGATGTCAGCCCTTGAAGTCCTTCAGTCTTGTCCTGCAAAATGAAGGGCTCTGTTGAAAGCTATAGGTGGAATTGATCCAAAAGATACGAATTTAATAGTCTTTGACTTGGAATATCACATTCCAAGGTTACCCCCTCAGCTTGCGTTTCAAATTCAAGTTGTTTTCTTGGACAAGAACATTTGACGGACTGTTATAGATGAGGGTGCCTCTACATGTGTAATGTCCCTTGCTTGTTGGAAAGCCATTGGCTCTCCTCCTTTACATGAATCACAAAATAATTTGAAAGCCTTCAATGGCTCTGGTTTGAAGCCTTACGGTGTTCTTTCGTCATTGCCCGTTACTCTAGAAGGTAAGACAATCCAAGTTGAAGTGGAAGTCTTCGACGCTCCCCTTGATTACAATCTTCTGTTTGGTCGTAGCTGGATCGATTCCATGCGTGCTTTGTGTCAACACTTTTTTGTGTAGTACGTTTTCCTCATCAAGGAAAGGTTGTTATGGTTGACCAACTTGCCTTCTTTAATTCCGATACTCATACTGGCAACGTGCCGTTTATCGCTAAAACCCCATCGGGTTAGGAGAATGTCAATGTAGGCCTTTTAAAAGACTCTTTGTTAATGGGTACTTTCACCATTCCACCACCACCTGATGTTCCACGCCCGTCAGTTGCTTCTATCAACATGGTCTCCGCTGTACCTCACGAACTTCGTGTGTCTTCCGACCCTTGGATAGTCCCTGACCCTGGAGATCACTCTCGTTTCGGCGACATTATGTTGTTAAGTCTGGTTGAGTCTGCTTATCAAGAAATTCACTCGGCAACACCTTCTACCTTCTCTCTTGATGAGTTGTCTCCCGATCCTTTCCATGTCGTCTTTCCTACTAAAGAGATGATCATGTCTGTCATGGAAGACACCCCTTGGGACGATGGACATCATTGTTCCATACTCTTTTTGGAACAACACACTCTCGAGAACTACCAACGGATTTCGACTCCGTCGACCGTTGTTGTCATATCGACTGTTCCCGGATCGACACATGATGTGTTCGCTGAAGGGAACCTCAATAATATCTCTCCCACGATTCCCATTGACATATCCGTTAAACCTAGGATAGTTGAAAATGTTCATATTGGAGCTTCGTGTTCTCCCGAAGAAATTGTCACTTATACTTCACTGTTTAAAGAATTTTGTGATATCTTTGCCTGGAGTTACGAAGAGATGCCAGGTATCGACCCTACTATTGTTGTACATGAGATAAAGACATACCCCGGAGCTAAAACTGTCCGGCAATGCCTACGTCCAGTGCACCCACAGAAAGCGGCGGCTATCAAGCTCGAGGTTGAAAAACTTCTCAAAGCCGGTTTTATTTATCCCGTGGCTCTGACAGAATGGGTTTCCAACCCTGTACCGATTGATAAGAAAGGAGGTAGTATTCGTGTATGTGTTGATTATAGGGACATTAACAAAGCCTGTCCAAAAGACAACTTTCCAACCCCTTTTGTCGACCAGATTGTTGATGACTGTGCTGGTAGTGAAATATTTTCTCTGATGGATGGTTTCTCCGGCTATAATCAAATTAACATCGCTCCCGAGGACCAGCATAAAACTGCTTTTATTTGTCCTTGGGGTACTTTTTCCTATAGGAAACTTCCCTTCAGTCTTAAGAACGCTGGCGCGACATTTCAACGTGCTATTTCTTATGCCTTTCATGATATAAAGCATATCGTTCAACCTTATTTGGATGATTTACCAACTCATTCTTTACGCCGAGTCGATCACCCCACTCATCTCCGAGCAATTTTCGTTCGTTGTCGGTTCTATCGCATTCGTTTAAACCCTCATAAATGTGTTTTTTGTGTAGAATCCGGCCATCTTCTAGGTTTCATCCTTTCACGACAAGGGATCAGGGTGGATCCTATTAAGGTTGAGGCGATTCTTAATCTTCCTCCTCCTTCCACATTGCGCCAGTTACAAAGTTTGCAGGGGAAAGAAAAATTTCTTCGTCGTTTCATTCCTAATTACGCCAAGATTACTCGTGGTTTTACCCGGCTACTAAAGAAAGATTCCGAGTTTGTTTGGATTTCAATTGCTAACAATTCTTTTGAGGCTTTGAAGTTATCCCTCACACGAGCTCCGCTTACCTTTCCTCCGGATTATAGTCGTGACTATTTTCTTTATCTTGCTGCCTCTGAGTATACCATCAACATGGTTCTGGTCCAAGAGGATGATAAGCATGATGAACATGTTATTTATTACTTGAGTAGAAGTCTATCATCAATGGAAATCAAGTACCAACATGTTGAGAAACTGGCTTTGGCTGTCGTTCAAGCTGTCCAACACTTTCAGCATTATATCCTTTCAAGGAAAACTACAGTGCTTTCGCATTGCAACCCTATGCAACACATTTTGACATGTCAATTTCTAGGGGGAAAGTACTCCAAGTGGATTGTCATACTCCAGGAGTTTGACTTGGAATTCGATCGCGCCATGTCTAAGAAATCCTTAGTTTTCGCTGAATTGATATGTGATTTTCCTCACACTGCGACGAAAAATGTAGCAGTAGATTCATTACCTGATGAATCACTTTTCCTTATAAGCACTGATGATATTTGGTATGGAGATATAATTATATATCTCCAAACTCATACTTTTCGGCCTGCTTTGTCCAGTAATGAACGATGTCGTATACGTTATCAGGCTCGTCAATACATTATCCTTGGCGATACTCTTTACCGTCTTGGAATTGACTCAGTTTTTAGACGTTGTTTAACTTTCGACAAAGCCGAGAAAGCCCTAAATGACTGCCATTCCGGAGCATGTGGTGGTCATATGTATGGGTATGCTACTGCCCAGAAGATCTTACGCGCAAGATATTTTTGGCCTTCCTTGTTCAATGACTGCATTACTGTCGTTCAGAAGTGCCATGCCTGCCAGACCTACAATCAAAAAATATGGTCACATCCTGCTCCTCTTCATCCTGTGGTCTCAATTGGTCCATTTGCGAAATGGGGCATTGATTTCATGACATGTCACCCTCACTTGGCCGGGGGGCATGGTTACATTATTGTAGCAGTTGATTATTTTACTAAATGGGCCGAGGCGATACTGACATTCGATAACACTGGAAAGACTGCAGCTTTATTTCTTTTTAACCATGTTATAGCTCGTTTCGGTGTGCTCCAAGCTATCGTTACTGATCACGGTAGTCATTTTAGGAATTTTATGATGTCTGAACTTACAGAGAAGTTGGGTCTTCGTCATGATAACTCAACACCTTATTATCCTCAAGCTAACGGCCAGGTCGAAACGATCAACAAAGTTCTTATAATTATGCTTCGACGGATGATAGGAATTCATAAGACAAGTTGGCATACAATGTTGTTTTCGGCATTGTGGGCATATCGGACATCTGTTAAATCCGCTACTGGGTTTATGCCCTTTCGATTAGTCTATGGTGTGGAAGCCATTCTTCCGATAGAATGTGAGATACCTTCTTTGAAGCTAGTTGTCAAACTCTTACCCAACACTTCTGCTGAAGAGGAACGTCTTTTGTATTTGATGTGTTTAGACGAAACTCGACGTGACGCCACTCTAGTAATAGAAGCCCAAAGAAAACACGTCAAGGCACAGTATGACAAGCATGTCAAGCCTCGCATTTTCTTTGAAGGTGATCTTGTTCTTCTATATGAACAAGATAAAGATGTCTTAGGAGCTGGGAAATTCGAACCAATGTGGCGTGGTCCTTACATTATTCGCAGAGCTTTGGAAAAAGGAGCGTATGAGCTGGTTGATTACGATGGTATACCTTTGAGTGAACCTAGGAATGGGTTGTACTTGAAGAAGTACTATGCATAAGTCATTTGTGCACAAGTTCTTGTATTTTATGTATCATACTTTGTGTGTGTTATTTTAGTTTGCTTTTGACGTTATCTGGTCTCTGCCCTTATGTGACGTTGTGTTTGATTGCCAGATGTCGGAGTCTTCGCTACCCTATATTGGCTTCGCTGATGGTGCTAGCTGTAGTACTCGGAACTTAGCTTCCACTACATGGGCAATATATGCCCCAACCAACGAACTTATATCTTTACGAGGTGTATGTCTTGGCCGTGCAACCAATAACATTGCAGAGTATAGCGCAGTTATTGAATTATTGGTTGATGCTATCTCGCTCGAAATTCGTCATTTGGTTGTGCGACTCGACTCGCAGTTTGTGGTACTATAGCTAAGTAATGTCTACTCTATTCGAAGTCCTACTTTATTACGAGTGTATTTGCGAATTCGCCTCTTGGAACGATATTTTGATCACATTGAATATCAACATATTCCTAGATGTCTTAATACATTAACAGACGCATTGGCTAATTATGTATTGGACAGACATTTAAATCATTTATAAATCAAACACATTAAAATCCACACAATATAAAGTAAACCGGTAGACGCCATCTTTATATATAACGATCAAAAGAGTTTGTTTTTTACAAAAAGTTTGTCCGAAGACCAAAATATCAAAAATGGAAGCTTATAGCTTCTACAATGCGACGTCATGGATGACGTTCACAGTAACACACAACTTCCTTAGCAACCCTACGGAGCAGTCGACCCATAGTTGCTGAAACTCCTACAGTGTGACACTGATCACGTCGTGGAATCTCTTCCAGAGTCATATTTGGAATGTCTGCTGTGAGACCCTCTAAATTTTTCTCCACAACCTGATAATCTTCGGCATATTGTGGTACTGCTGCTGCTATCTCTCCTCGTCGCTAGATAGGAGAGGTGCCAATAGGTCTATATGGTCCAACATCTGTGTTATCAACAAACATTTTGTGTTAGTCTTCAGATAAATACATAAAACAAAAACATTTAAATATGATTAAAATTCAAAAACATTTAAAAATGAGAAAATGTGTGTACTTATTACCGAGGTCTCCCCACTGAGCGTCCTCAGGCAGTGCTAGATCCGGATCTCCTCGGAAATCCAACCCATCATAGGCGTAGTCATTGACCATCAGCATCTGGTTTTTCAACCAGTCAAAGAAAATATCGTCATATTTGACGATAGGTCCTGCCACGTGCCGGGCCATAAGCTGACACCACCTCAACATCCTTGGATCTCTCAGACCCGGTAGGTTCCACTCAACCTGTAGTTGGAATACAGGGACCCTCTTGAGGAAGAAGGACACTAGTAAAGATCTATATCCAAATTGTTTCAGTTCACCCCGCCTGCACTTGGTTAGTTGTCTTTTGATACTGCGCAATACTACATCAGCCCAGTTAAATACTCGGGGCTCTATACACTCAATGGCGTACTGGAAATAGCTCTGCAATTCCATATGGGGAGCAAAAATCCCAGCCATTCGAGCAATCGTGAAGAGAATAATGCAGAGAGTCAAGTCTGTTACTCCCCAAATTGCCACTTTCCCTTTCTTTCTTTTGGCCTCGGGTACACAGTATTGATTGAAATATTCACTCATTTTTAACCCGCCACCTCTGTTGCCGGTCAGACTGACATGAGATCCGTGCCTGGATAATCCGGTCAGGAAGTATATGTCCTCTATTTCAATGGCTAATGTGTGGGCTCCTACATTGAAAACTTGTTGGTGTGGATCCCACATACGGACTAGATGCTCCAGTAATCTGACTTGGGCTCTCATGCCCAGAATCCAGAAGTATTTTAAGAGACCGCAATCTCTCAATGCAGCTATGGTGGGAGGATGATTCTTTGCATTTGCATTATCCTCCTCATGTTCTCATTCCCGCCACTCAAGCACCATGTTTTTGGTTATTTATCTACATAAGAAACATATAAAAGGGATTAATGATTTTATTCATGATATAAATATTTTTCATTGGATAAACATTTAAAAAAATTTTGAGTTCTGCGCTGCTCGCATGTGACTTATTATGCACAGTGCGAACCCCTCGTAGGTGGCTCAAAGCTTGCCTACGAGAAAGCATCATTCTCGCAGGCTCCGTATGGGCAGCCTGCGAGAATTCCTGCGCGCATGTAGGGTTCAAAAACCACTTGAAAATGCAAAAAATTAACCAATGAAATCAAAATTTCAAACCATGAAAAGATCAAGAAAGAAGAGCTAACCGTAATGCTGCAAACGGCTCGTTAAATGATCTCTTATCGCTCCCGAAAATCAACACCGAAGTTGGAGGGTAGAATGGGGGTTTTTGGAACTCAATAGTGAAAATGTGGAATGATATGGTAAAAATGTGTATTTACTCATTTAAATTACTTTTTACTATGTTATTTTTGGGTTTTTATGTTTATCTATTGTTCAAACCTAATTACTAATGTAAAAATGAGTGTAATGACTTGCAGATGTGAAACATTGATGATTACGAACAAGGATATGGACATATTTTTCTCCATCATGGTGTGATTTTGATTGTTTTTTAGGGTTTTTACATAAAACTTCGAGCGTATTTTTGTCCGTTCTTACGCTCGTAAATATAAGAGAACGTGATCGAGCACAGTTTTATCGTTTTTTTGGGCTCACAAGGTTATACGAAAAAGGAACCCCCCTGGAGTTCTCTTTAATCTCTTTTCAGACTCTCTAAACATGAAAAGATTGCAAAGCGACCTTGCTATTTCACGCTCGCTAAAGTATTTGAAATATGCGTCTGGTGAGTGATAATTTATCTCTTTTTCGGTCTCGTCCGGACTATATTACGAAAAAGGAACTAAGAGAGTTCTCTTTTAAGTGTTTTTCCTAACTCTATAATCTTGAAAAACCTTCGAGTTTTCTATCTCTGGAATCGTTAAACAAACATTGATAGACCTGTCATGGGACCGAACCACTCCTTCTTAGGGTTCGTTAAAAATACTCCAAGGGACTCGTCCAAAGGATGAGCTTATATCAACAAGCATATGTGATCCTCTTCAATCTTGCATAAAAATAAAGAGGTACTTGCCAGTAATGGTGGGGGAAAATTTGGGAAAGGGATATGTTTCATCTTCGTATTGATTGGCAGTAAGTGTCTCTCTTGAACATGACACCCCCTATTTATCATTTGAAGCCGGTTTGGGAAATCCATTTGTCTCTCTTTCGATTGATTACAAGGTCATTCCATGTGTTGTCTTTGAGTCAATGCTGCCAAATCATTGGTCGTGTCATTCATATGTTCAAGAGAAGTCCATTTGAAACCTATATTGAGTCGTCCATCTGCAGTTATCCATTCTCTCCGTGTCGGCCTTCCCTGTGTCCAGTCCAATTGAAACATGCTCTGTTTCATCTTCAAACTCAGTTACTCATTTCGTGTCATTGATGGGGGATACATCAAGGCCCTCCTGTGACGAGTCTTGTTCCGTCAACTTCAGCTCATTATCTGGGATCAAGACTTAGAAGTTTCCTCGCTTTCGACAGTGGGTTTACATCATTGACCCCTGATCGCAAGATTCCATCGGATGTTCAAAATCAACTCATTTATTCACAGTCGATGGATTTTACTATCGTACCTTGGGAGTCATTGACATCAATGGTGATTTCCCTCACACTTGTTAATGGTTTCATCAATGACCGGTAATCAAGTGGTTTCTACCATGTTCGACTTCAACACATGTAATCACATGGGTAGATTCATACTTTGGGCGACGAGATTGAAGACCCTGGATATCATCTTTGTGACCCAGGTTGTGATGGAGTATGTATACTTTGTGACACATAGATCCACGGTGTATGTTTCGTGGCTATGTCGTCTTGATTTGAAAATTTTTCGCATAGATCCACAGTGTATTCAGGTGTCTATGTTATATTTTGACGGCATGGATCCACAGTGTATGATTGGTGGCCATGACCCATGTCTATGATGTCATCAGTTTGTGATCTGAGTATGGGAATGCCTACCTCAGAATGGATATATATGATATTCTGTCGATGCTTGGTTGTTCGCAGGTTTCCGAGTAGATGTGCTACTGGTTCTCGACACACACATGCAACTTACAAAGTCTATCGACTGTCACTGGTTCCAATCTCAGACTTTGGGGGGAATTATGTTATCCATGATTTTGGTCGTCATGATAATGTATTAATTATGGTGTAATCAGGCTCTTCATTAAAACTTTCTCCAGAGAAAAGTTACCTTCATCTCTTTCCAGAAACCACAGTTTTAAGGAAGGTTCGCAGGCTACCTATACATTTTCCTGCGAGAATGCATGATTCTCACAGGCTGCCTTAAGCTAGGGTGCGAGAAGTTCGCATTGTGTCTAACTACTAGGGTGCAAACACTTTCTAATGAAGGGAAAAAGATGAATTCTCGAACCTTCTAGAAGGGAATCTTCTAGAATGATGAGATGGCATTTGAATGGTTATCTAAGTACTGACTTTCCTAATATTTTGGGATCATTCCTATCCAAGTAACTAATCCATTCTCTCTTATAAATTGATGGGATTCTCATGGAAAAGGTTAGAATCAAACTAGAAAGAGATTTATTGGAGAATTAGTGAATGATTGATGCTACAGTAGCCAAGAACTCCAGCAAGGTTATCAAAAGTGGTTGATCTTCTTCATGTATGAGAAAGTGTGTGTGTCAGAGCTAGGAGCCATCGAAAGGAGGTTTGCAACATCAAGGCTCAGGTTGTATTAATTTCTTTCTATCAATTTAATACAGTAATATGTCCCTTTCCCATAAAGATAATGTCACTTTATTACATAATTCCTTGATCATATGTATAGATTAACTATTGGATATGTTGAATTGTCTTCACTTAGATTGGTTTGTACTGTTGTGATCTTGACAGAACAAGAGCATTGGAGCGAAGCTGGAACAGCAAAGACCCAAGGAAGAGAATCATAAGGTATGTTCATGATTCTTGCCTCCTAGTTCATTCAATAGTCTAGATCTAGGGAAAGAGTATTATTCCGTCATGCTTTGTTCTAGATCTGGGTGGATATAGGGAGATCGGTTTGTGTCCGCACTTACGGATTAATCCTGAAACACTATCTGCACACTAACTCAAATGCCCACCTGGCAAAGTATCTTCTCCCAGAACTTCCAACAGTTCCGTCCTCTGTGTCCTCCTTTCACCTGCTCAATGCCCACCTTGCAGAGATCTCAGAATCCTCAGTGATTCTAGTTCTTCTTGAACTCACAACAGAGCTCCTCCAAATGCACCACTGTGCATATGCTCAATGCCCACTTGGTAGAACTTTACATAACTCCTCAGATCTTCTGTCTGCAAATGTGTCTTCTCCCACACAGCCTTGCCTCCAAGGTGTTCAACAACCTTGAGGTCTTTCCTGAGTTGTTGATTTCAGTTCTTGTGCCGCACCACGTCCTTGTCTGAACCCGCAGTATTTAGTAATGCACCTCTGCACACGACTATCAGAACCTGCAGTGTTCTGTCACACCCTCCTGGTATGAAGCCTCAAAGACCTTCACCTGAAATCAGACACACTCCTGCAAATGCACACCTACAACATACATAAAGAACACTCACAGACACTCATTAACACACAGTAATGCAGAAAAAACTACTCTTTGTATTAAATATGGCAAATGCCTATTTGTACAAGGGTGTTCTCGAGCACGACTTGTAACAAGGTCTCGACTCTTCTCTCTTCTTCTCTCTACTTGCAGACTTCCTCCTATTCTATCCACTCTTGCACAAAATGAGATACGAAATCTCTTTCACCTGAGAGGGCTCTTCGAGCTCTTCCCTCCAATCTACCTACCCTATTCAATTGCATTGAATGGGCTGTCTAGTCCACTATTCGGATCTAGATCTCAGCCTTACAAAAATTAAAGGCTGATCTACCTAATTCCTGCACAAAGGCACGGCTTCACAGCTCACCATTATAAACATTTAATTACATTAATTTCAAACTCCAAATGAGGTTGTGCCTCTCTTCAACGCGCGATTTGAATTCGCTGACGTCGCTGGCTGGATGACGTGGAGAGATGCTCCTGCATCATACTCCTCAGCTGCAAAAATTCATGAGCTCCTACTCATTAGCTTCCTATCTCTGATGTTGAAATCCTCCTAGATCCCAAATCATCCTTTGGAGCTGTTCATCTGCTCCATCCCCCTGCTGTTGCTGCTTCTGCACTGCTGCTGCTGCTTCTCTTCTTCTCAGCTGCTCCTTGCTAGCAGTCTCTACTGATCTCAACATTAGCCTTCTGATGTCTTCTATCACTTCATGCAGCTGCTCCAGTGGCTGGCTCTGTTTTTGCAGTCTCCCCAGCTACAAAAATTTTCGGCTCATAGGTAGATCACTGAAATGTCCCATGCCTTCTTCTTCATCAGCTTCCAACTTCACCTGTTGGATGTGCACGCTCTGCACTTTCACCCTCTCTTCCAGGGCTTCAAATTGTTCATACAAATCAGAAAAACAAATGCTGTCTGCCCCTTCTTCTTCTGCTGCAAACTCCCATGTTGCAGTCTTTTCAATCTCCTGGCTGAAAATATTGAGCCATTCCTTAGAATTCTCATCATCCTCTTCTGCTTCTTCTGCTGTCAGCTTTAGTGCTATAGCTTCCTCAGTTTCCTGACTGAATGCATTGAGACACTCCTCAGAATTATCATTTTCTTCTTCGTCTGCTTGGGCAACTTCCAAAGTCTGCTCCAATTCTTCTCCCCTGACAGTCACAGCTGATTGTTCTTCTATTGTTGCTGCTTCCTCTGCAACACAGACTTCTGCCTCCTCTTGGGCAAGTGGTAGGAATATTCCAATTCCCCCAATCATCAAACGATCTCTCAGATCCTCTTCCTTTGTCAGCTGCACATGCTGATCTAAACTCATCTATGAGTTCACCTGCTCATCCCTGCTCACCTAGCAATATGGGATGCTTCCACTGCCCTTCTGGCAGGCTTCAAGATTCCACAACAACCTCATTTCATTGCCCAGCTGGCAATGTGAAATTCCTCGGCTGTCCTCATGACAGTCTGTGAGATCCCGCAGCGATCTCAACTCGTTGCCCCCCTGGCAATTGGGAATTTTCTCTTTGCCCTCCTGGCAGTTCTTGAGATCCTCAGCTGATCCCAATTCATTCTCTTCATCACTGAGACCTCTCCCAGTCTCTGGTTCACACATCTGAACCATTTCCTTAGGTCCATCGAGGTTTTTAGCATACCTCAACCATCCTTTCAACATCCTTCGCTGTCTTATGAACATCAACTCCTTGACTGGCCATTTTTCCTTCAGCTTTTTCATGGGCCACTCATATACCCATCTTGGCTTGGCTTTCTGCCTCATCCGTAGTTCGAGATTTTCTATGTCTTCCCTTATTTCAACGAGCTCTTTATCCATTTCTGCAAGCTTTTCTGCTTTTCTCTTCCTCCCAGCATGCTTATGGTCTTTAGTAACCATGGTGTTGTCCTTGTCTGCTCTCCTAGCAAACATGCTGCTGTCACTCCGCACTAAGAGTGTTTCTAGCTTCATCCTCCAGTCCTGCTGACTATTTTCTTGATTTCTGCCTACCTGCAAACAACAACCACAGAGTCTCCAGTGCTCTGTCTTCCTTTACCTTCTCACTTCACCTGAAATATATAGATGAATTCCCTGCTCTGATACCACTTGATGTGTATCAGAGTGCTCTTCACCTCTTATGCCTCCTCCTGCCTGAAATATACAAGCAAGAATCAAGCTCTAATACCACTTGACGCAGTGTATCAGAGTACTCTTTTATCTCCTTCTGCCTCCTCCTGCCTAAAATATACAAGCAAGAATCGAGCTTTGATACCACTTGATGCAGTGTATCAGAGTACTCTTTCATCTCTTTTTGTCTCCTCCTGCCTGAAATATACAAACAAGAATCAGGCTCCGATACCACTTGATGCAGACAAATACATGCGCTCTACGTCTACTCACAAGATCGATCTCATTCATTCATGAGCCGAAGTGGCTCTTTCGATTCCTGCCTAGAATCCCTGTTGAAAACCTAATCCACAGGTCCTTCTCTTTCCCTGTCACGGCCTCTGCACGTGCCTGTGACTTTTCCCCGACTCAGTTTCGGGTTTCAGGGCTTCCTAATGCCCGATGTCGAGAGTTTCTGTTCTCTCAAACTCTCGAACTCTGATTTTCTGATGCGCTCTTAACGTGCCTTAGCCCCTCCTGGCTAAGCCCCCTAGTCCATATGATTAGTCCTCATAAGACCGCAGTCTTATCTTCTTATCGGGATTCATGGTTTCGTGATCCTTGATGTCACGAACCTCTGTCCCCACAATCTCCTGATCATCGACTTGCCGATACGACACTTTACACATTGGCCCTCCTGGCTAAGCTCTTGGCCCATATGACCACTATCCCCCGTGACCGTAGTCCTATCACCTTTCGGGACTTCGGGGTTTCAAATGCTGAAATGTATTTTCCCACGGGACTATCGATCCCTCGAATCCCAATTTTCTGTTGTGCTGTCAGCTGGCCCCATGAATGACACTTTCCTCATTGTCGGGATTTCGAACTTCGCGATCCCGAATTATAAGGACTTCTTGTCCACGGGACTCCCGATTTCTCGATATTCGATTTCTCCGATGTGGCTCTTCTATCGAGACCTTTTTCGAAGGCCTCGATCACTGACACACGTCCTCCTATGATGGACAGCCCTGATCGCCTCTCATTTATCGTGACTTCAAATGTTTCGGGTGCCTTGTCTTCAGGACCCACGAAATGCCGAGCTCCAATGCGCCGATTCTCCACTATACCAACAGTTGCCCCCCCACGATGGCGCTTTCCCTCTTTCGGGGAATTGGACTTCGCGATTCTGGATTGCAAGAGTATCCTATCCTTAGGACCTCCAAAACGCCGATCCCCAACTTCTTCCTGTTCACGAAGGCTCAACTCCCTCGCAACTCTCGACAGATCCGACAGCTGTTGGGTCTCTGGATCAAGATCCAACGGTCTAGTTTCGTTCTTCTTGTGCGCTCCTCCTACTGCTTCCTGGGCATGGAAACCAACGGTCCAGATCTCTTCCTCTTGTTGATCTGATGACTGCTGTGCTCCCTCTTGAGCATTGGCACTTTCTTCCCAACCTTGGGAGAAATTCAAGCAGCCCAAAGGCCTCGACCTTTGTCCTCTCAAACTTTGCGAGCTCCACGAATTCGAGTCCTCGCCTATGCTCTTCGATGAAATTGTTCTTCCTGAGCTTATACTTCCGAATCCTTGAAGGATTCTTCAACTCCTACACCTCTGTAGGGTATTCACATGCACACACAAAAGGTGCTATTCGTCCTGAACTTTCCTGTAGCTTCGACCTCCAAGGAAACTCGGATCTTTCTTTCCTTTCTCCCTCAGATGGAGAATTTGGATGCCCTCCTGGCTATCCTTCTGCTCAAGCAACCTCTTGCTGAGTCTGTAGGGTGTTCAACAACCCTGTGAATATCCCTCAGTGGATTCTTCCTTCAAGATACAAAACTCAAAGAGTTCTCTTCTCCTGTGCCTGTTTGCACACTAACTCAAATGCCCACTTGGCAGAGTATCTTCTCCTAGAACTTCCAGTAGTTCTGTCATCTGTGTCCTCCTTTCACCCGATCAATGACCACCTAACAGAGCTCTCAGAATCCTCAGTGATTCCGGTTCTTCTTGAACTCACAACAGAGCTCCTCCAAATGCACCACTATGCATATTCTCAATGCCCACTTGGCAGAGCTTTACAGAACTCCTCAGAGCTTCTGTCTACAACTGTGTCTTCTCCCACACAGCCTTGCCTCCAAGGTGTTCAACAAACTTTAGGTCTTTATTGAGTTGTTGATTTCAGTTCTTGTGCCACAACACGTCCTTGTCTGAACCCGTAGTATTCAGAAATGCACCTCTACGCATGGCTATCAGAACCCGCAGTGTTCTGTCACACCCTCCTGGTATGAAGCCTCAAAGACCTTTACCTGAAATCAGACACACTCCTGTAAATGCACACCTACAACATACATCTACAACATACATAAAGAACACTCACAGACACTCATTAACACACAGTAATGCAGGAAAAACTTCTCTTTGTATTAAATATGGCAAATGCCTGTTTGTACAAGGGTGTTCTTGAGCACGGCCTGTAACAAGGTCTCGACTCTTCTCTCTTCTTCTCTCTACTTGCAGACTTCCTCCTATTCTATCCACTCTTACACAAAATGAGATACGAAATCTCTTTTACCTGAGGGGGCTCTTTGAGCTCTTCCCTCCAATCTACCTACCCTATTCAATTGCATTGAATGGGCTGTCTAGTCTGCTATACAGATCTAGATCTCAGCCTTACAAACATTAAAGGCCGATCTACCTAATGCCTACACAAAGGCACGGCTTCACAGCTCACCAGCATAAACATTTAATTACATTAATTTTGAACTCCAAATGAGGTTGCGCCTCTCTTTAATGCGTGATTTGAATTCGCTGACGTGGCTGGCTGGCTGGTTGGATGATGTGGAGAGATGCTCCTGCATCACACCATTAGGAATTCCCTTAGGTCAGTCAAATACTATGTTGATCCCATCGAGCAAAAAGGTGTCTATATGATCCCATGCTCGTGTGGTAAACAATACATAGGAGAAACATGTCGTTCCTTTAAAATTAGGATTCAAGAACATGTCACTGACATCAAACACAATCGTACTCGTCCCTCAGCTCTGGCAGAACATTTAGATAAAACTAAACATCACATTTGTATTGAAGACACCAAAATTCTTGCTAAGATAGATCACTATCACAATAGGAAATTTAGAGAAGCAATCGAAATTGAAAAACAACCTAACAATCTAAACAGAGATGATGGATGGAAAATTAGTCAAAATTGGATCCCAACACTAACCAATATGAATAATTCAAGATATTAATTTATAATTTTTTTATTTTTATTTTTGTAAGTCTTATATTCTTTATTTTTTAATTTCATTTTAATAAGTCGACTCTTAATAAATAATTAATAAACAAACAAATATAATTTTTCCTGATTTCATATGTCGGCTCTTCATAAACAAATTTTCAAGTATTTATTTACACTTGTTATATCTTTTTTCCTTCACATCTCATTATCATTTTCCTGATGATGGACCACACTGGTTTGGTCCAAAACGTCGAAAATCAAAAACCGATGCGATGAATTCGAAAGAACTTTCTCATCAAAACAATGGTCGCAAAAGTATTAGAAAGAGTTATTCTTGAGGAAACTATTTTGGTTGAATAATATAAATAAAGATTCTCATTTGGTAATCCTCCTTCATTTTCATGGCGTTGCCACACTACCAAAAAGTGACCATGGACTATGGTGTAGTCATCTCAACATCACAGGCCTTGCTTCACTACCAAGGAGCGTCCATAGCCTCAACGAAGATACCTGCATTTCACAACTGAATTTTCTTTCACCATATCCATTTTTCATATGCACTTTATATGAGATAGGGGCGATCAATATGTTTTTCACATCTAGGGATGATGTATGTTTATCAAATATGAGTTGGAAATCCTTGAGTTATAAAGTATACTCATAAATTTTTTTCATTTCCTCAGTCCTAACTCCATCTTTCTAGAATAAACCAATATCATATCTCATTATTCTAATGTTTAGGTAAAATTATTTGGGTAACTCAATCAACTTGAAATTTGACAACTAAGCCTTTGTTTATAAAAGAATTACCTTAAATTTACCTTTTCAACCTCAATAACGAAATCCTTTCATAGTTGATTCCTTCCTAGTTGATGATATTTTCCTTCCTAGTTGATGATAACATGCCAAAAAACATTTCGTCATCAGTTTGAAAAATCTTTTCTAGTACGACTAGGAAAAATTTGATTTATTTATTTTCAAGGAAATCTAAATCCAATCCAATCTAACAAGAAATGAAACATGTAAATTTAAACAACCACTCTAAAGTAAAGAATATATTCTAAGAAAATTTTAATTGGACCATCCATATTAATAAAATAATAATTTTTATGAATCAAAACTTTAGATCCAATTAACTTATTTMAAAAATATTTTAGAATTCTTATGAAAAATAAATTCCAATGTCAATCCAAACCGATTATTTACAATGAAATAAGAAATTTAGAAACTACCTTAAATTGAATAAAATGCTTTAGGAATCGCCCATTCATAGGTAATTCCAATAGATATCCATCCAGATTATGAAGAGAAAAGGAATTGTTTCCTTCAATTGAATCTATCTTGAAAGGACCAAGCCATAACTGATCAAACTTTCCATGTTTACCATGATCTTCTCTTATGGTATCCCATTTTAATACTAAGTCACAGGGGAAAGAAATTCTTTGTTTTTCTATTCTATCAAAGATAATCTTCATTTTGTCTTGATATTATTGAAATTTCTCCTTCACATGTTCTTTATTTTGTTGTACTTCAATTAATTGATTCATCCTTCTAGTAATATCATTTAGTTCTTCTTCAACATCCTGCAATAATTTCATAACAAGTAGAGCAAGATTAATATGAAGTACAACATCTATACCATAAATCAATTGAAAATGAGACATACATGTTGCTCTTTTTGTACTGATTTTGTTTGCCCACAACGCATATTTCAAATGAGAATTCCAATCCCTTTTGTTATCAGTCAAAACTTTCTTAATGATCCTTATTAAGCTTTTATTTGATGATTCTGCCAATCCATTACCCCGAGGATAATAGGAAGTTGAATGTCCAAGAAAAATATTATATTTTTGACAAAAATCTATTATGGGAAGGGATTTAAAAGATTGAGAATTATCTATAATAATTTTCCTTGTACATTCAAATCTAGTAATAGTATTTTCTTCGAGAAATTTAATGACAACTGCATCAATAGAAAATTTGGTAGGAATTGCTTCCACCCATTTTTTAAAATAGTATGTTCCAGTTAAAATCCACTTATGTTGTGCACTAGAATGTGGATGAATTTCACCTATAAAATATAAACCCTATTGCTCAAAACAAGCTTCAAATTTGATTGGTACTAAAGGTAAAGAAGGCAATTTTTGTTTACCAACAAAAATTTGACTTTGTTTACAAGATCTTACCATAGCATTGACCTCTGAAAACAATTTTGTCCATTAAAAGCTTGCTCTTAGAATTTTATATGTTATAACTCTCCAAGCATGATGTCCTCCTCATATACCTTTGTGGAATTCATCTATAATTCCTTTAGATTCCTCTTCAACAATACAATTCAAAATAATACCCAAATGATCTTTCCAGTAATTTTTTTCATCAATAATACAATATTTTATTGCTTGTAGTTTTAAATATCTGGCTTTGCTTGATTTAAATAGGATGAACACTCAAGTGTTTGCAAATATAGAACATTGTATTTGTACCAAGGGGATAAATAAAAATTCTCATATACCTTTTTTATTGGTTGTTGTGACTCTATTTCTTCTGCTGAAAGAGGTTCTGATGTTTGGGAGATCAAATTGATTCCAAGAGCTCTAGAATTTGATTTTGATAACAATTTTTCTAAACCTTGACATTTAATTTATTTTGTAGGATTTATTCAAGGTCATATTCTTGAATCTTTGCTATCAACTTACCTCTTCTTCCATCACTATCTGGTTGAGTCAAAATTTCTTTGATAATACTACTAGGCACATATGAAATTATTTTGGACTATAAAATATAGGCTCTAAAAGATTTCAATCTTTTACTAATGCATATGCATGTTTTTCAAGAATTTTGTATTTGAGATTTGAATCTCTTAAACTTTTTCTAAAGAATGCAATAGGTCGTTCATGATTTTCATCACTCTTTTGTAAAGTACTACAACGATTGTATTTTCTGAAGCAAAGATAAAAGTAAGAAAATATTTTGAACAATCCGGGCTTACCAAAACTGGTGCTTTTCCCAAAACTTTCTTGATTTGTTCAAATGAATATCTGGCCTCTAAATACCATTTAACTTCACTATTTGTTTTATCATATTTGTCAAATCTTTCACAACTTCAGCAAAGTTAGGGATACATCTTCTTAAAAAAATCATTTTTCCTAAAAATGTCTGAATTTCATTTTTGTTTCTTGGTAAATTGATGACATCGATCGCTTCAACTCATTGGGGATCAATATTCACACCATCCTTTGAGACAAAATGCCCTAGCAATTTTCCTTCCTGCATGGAAAAATCTGATTTTTTAGGATTTAATGATAAACCATGTTTCTTGCACTTTATAAAAGCTTGTCTAAGATGTTTTAGACGACTTTCATCTGAATTTGAGAGAAAAATCAATTCATATAAATAAATAACAACAAATTTATCTCTTTCTCCCAGAAAAGCTATGTCCATGGCTCTCTTAAATGTTGCACCTACATTCATTAAACCAAAGCGCATTTTATCATGCACAAATGTTTCCCATGGTGTTGTAAATGCAGTCAATTCTCTATATTTTTCATGTATTGCAATCTGGTTTTACCAGAGAAACCATCAATCATATAAATTTGATTAGCTCCAACTACCTTCTCTAAAATAGTATCGATTTTTGGTAATGGGTAGTTGTCTTTTAATGAATATTTGTTTAGATTCCTAAAATCAACACACAATCTAATTTCACCATTTTTCTTTATGAAAAACACTAAATTTGCAACCCAATCTTAATATCTAAGAGGAACTATAATTTTTGTATCAAGTAATTTTTTTAAGTTTCTTTTCAATTTTTGGGACAAGAATATGATTTACTTGTCTTAGTTTTTGTCTAAATGGCTATGATCCCATTTTGAGTGGAATTCTATGTTGAATTATGTTGGTGTCATAATTCTTCAAATCCTCACAAGTCAATGCAAAAACTTCAATCAATTCTTTAAATAATTTAGCATGCATTATTTTCATGTCATCATGAAGAAGTTTTGAAAACTTCACATTATTTGGTTCTTGATTAATACCAATATTACAATCTTCTACTTCTCTAATCTGAAGATGAACATAAGGTTTGACAACAATATCATCTTTATCAAACAATTTTTCCGAAGGTACTAATCCTTTTGGAACTTTATTGTTTCTTAATACCATTATCTTATGATTAGCAATCATGTTTTGAAATTTAAAAACAGAATAAAAAATTTCATTAAGATGTTTATTTTCATTTTCATTCTCTTGATCAATATGTGTTGCAAATAATTCATCAATCATTTCCAAAAAATTCTTAATTTGTTGATCATCTTCAAACAATTGCCAATGTTTCACATTATCAAGGATTGAAGGTATGTACCTCATTTCCACTTCATATATAAGCTTTGGAACATCAGGGGGTCTGAATGTACTTGCTACCACTGCTAATGAACCAACTTATTGATTTTCATGTCTTGGAATTTCATGCATATTGAAGGTTAAAAATAAATTTTCAATTAAGTCCCAAACTAAATTTATATAATCCCTCATTCTTGGATGTTTAGCTTGATAAATTTGTTTTATTTGTTTAACAATCAATTAAACATCTCCATAAACTATGAGGTTCACAATTTTCAATTTCCTAGTAGTTTCCAATTATAAAACTAGAGCTTCATATTCACAAACATTATTTGTAGAATTAGTTTCAAAATGTAACCTAAAATAATATCATATTGTTTTCCCGGAAGGTGAAATAAAAATAACGCCATCTCCAACACCTTTCAAGGATTAAGCTCCATCAAAATACCACATTCCATCTTCAGATTCATTATTTACAAAATCTGGAGTATTTATAGCTTTTGTACAATATTCTAACTCATTATTAACGGATAAAATAAAACATCCCAAATCTTTCTCTTGTGAATACACTTGATAGTTATTGAGATTTTTGGGATCACTAATGGTATAAACAAGTTTAGTTTCCCTATAAAGTCACATGGCTTCTCCACCAAAAACTAGTATAGTGGCATATGTCATATCCAATTGTAATGTGCCACCTAATTTACTTCCCCATGATCTTGATAGAAGAATTCCATAGTTTGCAGGTACATCTTCCACAACCACATCCATCATATTACTTTTTACAGGAATTTGATCTAAGTTAACTACAAGATATTTAATCATTCATAAGCATTTAACCTTTCTTGCATCAAAGGAATATAGATCTTGATATGGTCTTGTAATTTATAACCCCAACTTGTACATAATGATTTTAGGCATCAAATTATGTGAAGCACCTAACTCAATCATACAATTGTGCAAAAGGTGTTGATGCACAACCAAGGTAATAAAAAAGGGAGCCACTACTTCTTCTCTTTCCTTAATATAAGGTCCAAACATAATAGTAGGTGTTTCACCTGTAAATTTAAAGTATGTGGTTGTGTTACTGAATTTGAACCATCGATCATTTTTAAGACTTGTTTTCTATAAATCGTATTTTTATCAAGTTCTAATAAAGGAACAAGTATTCTGATTTTATTCAATTCATTTTCTAAGCTGAATGAACTACTTTTCTTCTCTGATTCCTTATGTTCTATCTTTGGTTTCTTAACTATTTGAGGATCATATTTATGTTTTGAAACTGAGACTTATTTTCCTTTATCCTTGTGTTTGATATTATCCTATTAACCTTGGTTATTAGTTTTATTTCCATTTCCTCTAGGGATAAGGTCGTATTTTGTATGAAGTTCAACATGTAAGGTATTTGATAAAATTCTATATGGAGGTGAAGTATCAACTTGATATTTAGTGTCATTTTCTTCAAAGTATTGATTGAGATATAAATATTTTTCATACTCGTCTTGTGTCAGGTGTACATAAGAAGGATCACCTTCCATCATATTCATTTCTTCATCATGTTCTTCATATTCTTCTTCATTCGCAAAATTATCGATCAAATTTTCATTTTTTTAATGGTGGCACCTGTTTTGGTCAATCTTCAACTCTTTTCTCTCTTTGTAAAAATTGGGGAGGATTGAATGACCTTCTAAATTGGTTTAAGTTTCTATTATCAGGTTTACTCCTTTCTATTTCCATTTTAGCCAACGTATTAGATAAACATTTAATTATCTTAGACATCTCTTCAATTGTATCTTCTTGATTATTCTTATTTGACCCATTAATACCCACTTGTTCCTTTTGTTTTATTTTTTGTCGATCTCCAGAATCAGTTTTAAATCTAGTTTTTCCTCAAGTTATCATGTTTGAGTCTATATCAACTACATCATCTTGCATATTAGTTAAGGTAATAAATCTTGTTTCTCTAAGAAACAATGCAAAGTATGGATCAAAAAAACCAACAAAGGTTACTTTTGCAGCTGGTTGAGAAGGTTTTACATGTGCAGGGATCTTATGATAAAGTTTCTTAAATCTCTTAATATAATATGAAATAGGTTCATTATGTTTATTTTTTAATCTCCCAAACTCAATCAAATAATATAAATCCTTTTTCTCTCCCCATTTTTTAAGAAAAACAAATCATATTTCATCCCATGAGTCAATAGAATTAGGGGGTATATCATTAAACCATGTCCTCACCTCCCCTTCAAAATTTTGTACAAAAATTCTCATATACACATCTTCATGTTCAATACCTAGATTATCTGTAAAATTATCAAAAGATGATAGGTGTTCTAAAGCTGTAATCTCATCTTCCCCATTAAATTTTGGTATGAGCTTTAAATAATTATCAAGAAAATTGTTCAGATTTCTAGGAAGATTTAAGGGTGCATATCTAGTAGCATCTTTATTAAAGATCCTAGGTGGAGGTGGTTGTTGTTATTGTTGTTTTTGACCTACCATTAGATGTTCTAAAAATAACTTGGAATTTTCTGGAGTGAGTGGATTAATAAATGTTTTAAAATATTCTTCTTCTTCAAATCGAACTTCTGGAAGAGTTATTTAGGAAACGTTTGAAGACTTGTTTTTAGGGAATAAGAAAGAAAAATTGGGAGATGTGATAGGAGAAACTTCAAGAGAGTCCTTTGGGGAAGCCTTTGGAGAATTTTCAGTAAAAGGTATTTGAGAGATTAGAGGGGAGTCTCTGAGAAAAATTGAAATATAATTTTCAAGGAGGATTTTAAGAGAATCAGTTACAGAGGTTGATAAGGGTAGTTTTGGAGAACTTGAAGGAGACTCCTTAGGGAAATTTGGAAAATAATATTTATGAGAAATTGTGGGAAAATATTTTGAAGAATATTAGAAAGTAATAGTAGATTTTTCTTTTGATTTGGGATCTATGGAAGAGGAAGGATTGGCACTAGAAAGTGTAGTTTGTCTTTGTTTAGGATTTCTCTTAGACAATATTTTTTTTGGATCTGCTACTAGTTTATTTTTATTAGGGTATGGGTTTGATCTCATGTTTTTCTTTCCTGATGCCAAGATTGAAAATGTGAAGTTGCAAGGTGAAATATTTTATGCTTCCTAACTCTTGTTCACCAACAAGGAGTTGGTTTTCCTATCGTTTTACCTGGGGAAAACAAAGTTTTCTTAATTCACTCCCCAACAATGACACCAAAAGAATGTTTTTACCCTTGATATGTTTCTAGCTAGAAAACTATGCCAAGGCATCTATTTACTAATGATTGATTCAATTTTTGTTTATCTGTATTAAAAAAAAGTGTTTATAGTGTTTTAACCTTAAATATAAATGTGATTTCTAACTAATATTCATTAGAACTTGAAAGGGAATATTTCAATGTTTTTGAAAACCTTTAGTATTTTAAATGAGTAAAAGAAGAATTGTAGGGAATAAAATTGAAGCTTAACAATGTATTCGATTTGAATAAATATCATTTAACTTTCAATAGAAGAATTTATAAATATATGTAACTGATTTAAAGAAATATTAAAAGAGCATAAATGAAGATTTCATTACTATTCTTGAGGCATAATAATAGGAAACATAGGTCGAATTTATACTTACATTACAATTGCATAAATATATGAATTCTATAATTCCTATGGAGTTGTAGGAGTGGTTATTGTACCAAATTGTTACAATTAAAACATCGGATACATAATTAGAAGGAAATCTATGAAATGATAGATACACATAATATCAGAGGGAACATGAACTAAAATATTGAAATTCAAAATCGCTCAAGTTCTGTAAAAGTAGAATTTTATTAGAAATATTGGTCTTTTTCTCAAGCAAAAACCAACCCCTTTTACATCAAAATATATTTCCTTTATACAAAAATAAGTATAACCACATATGGTTATCAAGATATATTAGTTAACCTCAATATAACAACAACCTATCTCTTTTTACAAATAAAGCAATAAATACATTTGAACTTGATATTTACCCAAAATATCTCTTGATTTGTCTTCAACCATTTCGATGACTCATTCAGTTAGTAATTGAATTAGAAGCTTCCAATTTTCACTAGATGGATAGTTGAGGACATTCATTTATCTGTATGGAATTTCTGATTTAGTGCACTTCTCATATGTAAGAGGACTTGAGAATAGTTTTTTTATTTTTCCATAGTAAATAAAAATCATCTATGAGTAAGTCCATAATAGTATGCCCTCTCAAAGTGTTAGGCATCCCTTGAAATTTATCTTCATTTTCTCTCACTGTGAACAAATTTCTTCTGTAATATTCAAATGATAGAAGCTTTCCTTTATCATTCCATGATGAAGGAAGTCCCATTTTTACCAAATTTTCAATTTTGTTGGTGAATGATTTAATGTTTCTTTTGAGCACTATACTCTTATTTTGTGTGTGTTGTATCGGATTTCCTTTTCTAAAAATATTTTATGTCTCCATCACCATTGTAGTTTTTTCCTTTACACCTTTACTCCCCAATGCTTCTTTTGAATTATAATTTAGGAACTTGATAATTCTTGGAGCAACTTGAGGCTTGGTTCCCAATTCTTGGAATGCTTTATGTCTAACTTGATCTTCTTCATCTGTCAAAATAATCTATGCATCAATTATTTTGAAGTAATCCCATAATTTTACAACCTCGGTGATGATTTCATCCCAAATAAGATGTATGGATCCTATTAGATAGAGTTTTCCAAATAACTTATTTTGCTATTGTTCAATATATGTTAGCATCTTTGCCTTCAACTTCTGATATTCTAGAATGATTTTATCTATGTCCTTTAATTGTTCTTTGAGAAACTTAATTTCTCCATTCAGTGCGGAGATTGATTTATTTATCTTTTCAATTTCGACTCCCTTTAAGTTTAGCTTTGACAATGTTTTTGCTAACCCCTATGTTCGGTTTGTTGACCCTGACATTTGTGAAGAAAATGGTCCTTTCTTTAGGATTTCAATATGCTTCTCGTACATTTCATCCATATGTATAGGAAGCATTCTCAAGGGGCTAGGAGACCCATTTCTCTCATAACAAGGTGAAAACACTTTTCAAGTAACCCCAAAATACAACACACTATGCCTCTAAAATATGCACCAACAATTTTTTTTTTTAGTGAGATACCTAGAACACTCATGTATCCAATAATAAATATCTTTATTTACTAATAGATACAATGACATTCCTATGTGGCTAAAGTCATGGTAGTGTTTATTAATAGATAGAACGACATTCCTATGTCGCTAAAGTCATGGTAGTATTTATTGAAGAAATTAAAACCAATTGTGTGTGTGGG
>JASDQU010014163.1:89298-121174 GCA_032191745.1 Picea mariana
AGAGAATAAATATATTTATATAGTATTTGGGCATGAGTAACTCCCTCTTGAACTAGTATGTTTGATCAAATGAAATAATGCATTGTAAAGATTTAGGATGTGCTCTATTCGATAGATGAATATTATGGAGATGGAGAAATGATGGCCTTGTTTTCCTAAAGGTTATAAACATATATAATGGCATTCCTATGTGGCTAAATTCATGGTAGTTTTTATTTAAATAAGGACCAATTTAGGATGTGCGTCTGTGTATGTGTTAGAATTATTTCACTGGGGAGATAGTTCACTAGAGTGTGTGTGTGTGTGTTATAAGTATTTCACTAGGGAGATAGTTCACTAGAGAAGAAAGATATTTATATAGTGTTACCAATGGTTTAAATGAGTTTGGTTTGGACATGAGTAATTCCCTCTTGAACTAGTATGTTTGATCAGATGAAATAAGGCATTGTATGCTCATACCAAAATAAAGATTTAGGAGGTGCTCTATTCGATAAATAAATCTTATGGAGATGGGGAAATGATGGCCCTATTTTCAATAAGAGACATAGGGATCATGATATTTGCACTCCTTAAGTAAATAACAAGAAACTAAGGAGATACCCCTAATATTGAAAAAATAGGACCATATTCATTAGAATTTCCAAACAATATCCCTATATTGTCATAGCAAATACCATCATGTACGACTACTCCATTTGATAAATATGGCATTGAACATATGCATAATTTAATAGGATTAAGGATGTGATATTACACCTTGATTATTTTCATTGATATGTGACACAAACATGTCCATTATGTAAACAAAGGTATATAATACTACCAACAATAGAACTATTGTTATCATGTAGTTCAAACTATTCAAGTCAACCAAAAAACTAGGATAGAAGAAAAAGGGCATAGCAACACTTATTAATTTAAAGACATCTATGGATTTATTGGGTTTTGTCCTGAAATTATAACTAAAAATGTCCATGGAGCATCATCGAAAAATCATTTAAATCAACTCTTTTAGGGTCATGGCAGCACATGTGGTGTCTACTCGAAGATAAAGTGTTTTTATGAAATTCCTAAACATCATCATTGAAACATACATGATATAGTTCACCACATGTGAAATTGGGTGGAGATTCATTATCATGTGGCATGGGTTCAACCTGAGCATCTTCAAAAGTGAAAGTGAGGCCATAGTCATCGATTAAGATGCGTCTGAATTTAATGGACATGTCACCACTTTTACATGTAATGGAATGTGATTATTGAGCCATATCCGAAGAAGGATTTTATTTGGGTCTAGTGGAAATGATGCCATGGGGTACTTGTAATAAGCTTAGCCACAAACATTTCTTTTATAAGAATGATATTCCAATAAGATATAGGAAAATAGGACTTGTTATCACACAAGTTGTAGGTTGGGAAAAAGCCCAACCCAACCACCAAATGGCGAAAAATCTAGGAACACCTACCCATTGGCACCTTAGGTATATATTCATGTCACTTTAGAGATGATAGAATCACCTTAGGGGGGGAATCTTGGTGACCCTGGGGGAATGAGATGGAAAGTGACGAGATGAAGGAAGGTTCCCCTATAGGTCAAGATAGAAGATGTCGAAAGGATTGGGAAAGGGTATAGGTGGTAGCCAATGGTTTCCAAGAGATAAGAACAACTGTGAAGAATGTTGTACCTGCCCGAGACACAAGAACAAGTCGAGCATATATGTATAATGTTAGGTGGACAAGAAATTTAAGCTTTATGTCCCTAATTTCAGAAATAAACAACAATGTATATCAGCAAGAGAATACGTATTAAATCTGCTAAATAATTGCTAAAAGTCCAACAAAGGATGCAAGAGATAAGTTAGATGAACATTAGTGATACTCAAGAATGATAGCACAAGACTTTAGCAATGAAATAAGGTTGTAATAAAAGTGTTTGCAAAGATATTTTGCATCCTTATGGCTGTAGAAAAAAATGTGTTACAGCAGTAAATCCAACCACCAAAACTCACAAAGAATCCACCCAAAAGTTGTGCTAGACAAAGTAGATATATGTGACAAACTCTTGGAAAATTATGATGGTTGAAAAGCAAGTTATAAATGAAAAAGTGTTAGGGTTTTTGCAGCCTTAATGGTTGTAGATGAAGTTTTATAACATCAGAAATACGTCCTTAAGAAAATATGACTCCCTAGTGTCTCAATCAAGCATATAGAGCAAAGAATTGATTCCAACTTAGACAACCTCCAAATCACGAAAATTCATGTTCACCAATGCAATATTTTATTTCTCCAATGCAAATATACTAGTGCATCTAGATATTGAGTTATGGAGTTAATTAAATAAGGAGATAAACAATGTTATCTCCTTGCGGGTGTAAACTCTCCTACTCCCCAAGGAAAGAAAATGCTAAGCTAGGAGATACTAGGAGGGTGTAAACCCTTTTACTTCTCCTAGTAATACCTTGTGAAAAAAATAGCTTCTAGAAAAAAATGATAGATAATGGTGGGGTTATAAATCCTTATACTCTACAAGAAATCTACCAAATCAAACTTGAAACTAAGAAATGAAGCATCAACAAGATAAATCCTTACCTAGTTCAAGAAATGACAATATAAACCTCCTCTTACCAAGATAAATCCACCACACATGCCAAAGAAAAACTCCAAGAAGGGTAGCGCACTACTTCTTCCACCAATAGCATAAAGGAACCAATACAAAATCACAAGAGAGAAGAGGTTTCCCAAGGAGGGCACAAATTTCAGCTAGATACTTCTCACAACGGGAGAGTTATGTTATCAAATGAGATTCATGTGATCTCTATTTATACAAATTGTCTAAAACATAGTTTTTCCACTTAATTAGGGTAAAACATAAGATAAGGGGTCAACAACCCTTATATTACCCCTTAAACCAAATAATAATATTTAATTTACACTTTTTGCACATTAGAAACTCTAAAATAAGATGATGTCACCCCTTTAGGGAGATGTTTTGACACTTGTAGCAAGTCGTTGGAGTTGGGGAAGCATGGTTAGGCCTCCAAATGCCACATGTCACTCATCCAAGCCTCTTCTTCATGGCCCAAATACTCCTTCCTTCAAAATGTTCCATGTGTCAATGAGCGATACCTCCATCACCAACAAATCCTATCCCTAGGTGACGTCAAGCCTAAAAAAATGTTTTTTTTTCCCTTCTAGGAAAGTTATTTGGCATGTGAGGGATATTTCATGTCTTCTAAGATGTCTTTTATGCCTCCAAAGGTAAGTCATAATGATCCAACATGTGGTCCCTTGGAATCCAATGTTTGGGCTTCAAGCCCCATGGAATCCCAAGCTAGGCTTGTTCCCCCAAAACTGTCCACCAAACAAGGTATTGCAAAAACAATAGGCACACCCTCCAAGGATATGAAGTCAAAATATCATGGAAAGTGAAAACCACATCTAATAAATAAGGTACCTAATCATGTGCATCAAAACTACCTCATCAAATTAAACAAATGCTCCAAGACCCTATACAATTGACCAAGTTTAGGTATGGGAGGGGTGTCATAAAATTCTTATTGGGTAGACCAAAACCCTCAAGTAGGGGATGCTACCAAGGATGCCCCTTCAAGGCCATGTAGTGGATGATGAGATGGATAGGGGTTTAGAATTCATAGGTCAATGAGTTTCATGGCATACAAGAGCTTGTATCATCTCATTTATGGGCGCCTTTATAAGGGGTGTTAAAATATTCGATGAGCTCGTTTTTACATAGACAATATCTCAATATTGTCACCCAACCATAGGCATGCATACACCCCCGAGAACCATAAACTTGATAGATAGAATGATTATGGAAGTAGTACCAGAACCAACTGATAACCAAGAGATAGCCTATCTCTCTCTCTCCAAGAATAGTGCACCAAACATAAATTCCACAAACTAGAAACCAAGACCAAAAACCTAATTGTAGTAGTTGCAACTGCACTCCTTCTCCAAACTTGTGCACCACTTGACTTGTGTGAGTTGTGAGAGAGTGAATGAAAAAATGAGCTCAAGAACCCTCTATTTATAGTTCTCTTTGTCACCTATCCAGGACGACTTCGTCTTTTAGAGGATAATACTTAAATATTAATTATTTTATTGAACATACATGTATTCTAGGGTTTCTACACATTTGTTTAGGGTTTCTCTAGCTTCCAGAACATTCTAATCTAGTCAGAGGTTATACATGGAGGTTAATCCCTCCTGCAACTACTGTAACATCAACACTCCCTCCTAGCTAGGGAGGTATTTAATGGTAATGGTCTTGAGCACAAACATACCATTATTTTGGTAGCAACATCATAGCCACGTGGGATATCTCATGATCACATAGATCAACTCATGATCAACATCACCACTATCAGTATCATCTAATAACGTCAATTGCATCATCTCTTGAGGCCATACTCCATCTGATTAATCAGGCATGATGTTGAATAAGTCACTTACTCAATAGAGTGATACAAGGACAATTCTTTTATTCCGGACATACATCTTAGAAGAATATTTTTCCTAACAGGTGTTGAAATCCCCACAATGGGCTACAAGGACAATTATTCTAATCTGGACCTATGTCCCAGAAGAATGTTAATCCTCCCAGATGTTGAAATCCATGCCATGGGATACAAAGACCATTCATACAAGAATGTTAGTCTCGGACGATTTTCTAATTGGCTCATATGTCCCATAGAGATCAATCTCTACCCATATGCCTTATAAAATATTGGTCCCATATCAACCATCATAATAGAGACATCATGTCCTTAGGGGGTGGATTATTCAACCTGATCGGGCCAATAACTATTCCTCAGGAGAATATCGGTCATGAACCATTTTCCTAATTGGGCCAAAATTTATGCCTTAGGAAAATACCAGTCCATGATACGCCAACAATCGTTCAACCTGGACCATTCTCCACATGGAGTAAGTCTGTCCACCAACACAATGACTATCCATCTAGTTGGAAATAATCTCCAACACTAGTGGTAGTCTCCATGGAAATCAGATAATAACATACAATTGCTACAATGTCATTAAATAAAACACAACTATGTTTATCCATAGTAGTACAATACTACTACCCAGTGATACAAAACCACTCCTAGTAGCACATGACTACTAACAAGTGACACACAATCATTACTAGTGGAGCACATCCACCACCATAGCATACAACTACTCTCCAGAGACATACAATCTTCACAACAATCAAATCATATCATGTGATATCATCCTGCATCAACAATTTCATGATACAAACTGAGTCATTTGGGCCATTCTTCCACTCACATATATGAGATCTAGAAGAGCATCTTCTCTTAGAAAATTAAACATCACCCATGGGCTTTCTAGACTATTCTTCCCAAGCATGGAAGAATAAATTTCCCTAATTTTTGAACCTGGACCATTCAACCTAACTGGGCCATTATTTCGGCATGATTCATAATGCAACCTGAAGAGAATGAGTCTTCCCTAGGGAATAACTGTTTGGACCATTTCCTATGTAAATAATTGTCCTACACCAACCTCCTACATCGAACCATTCTTCGAAATTGCTCACAATTGTGAACTTCGAAAGAATGACTACCTGAAGAGGTGGATCATTCTACTTGACCACTTCTTAGAGTGAATACCAAGGAGAATGAATGTCCTAGACCATTCCCCCACAATGGCCACAAGGGGAATCATTGTCTATGGTACATCAACAATCTGTTGGACCATTTTCTTTACGAAAATGACTATATGTCTAAAATCTTGGACCACTTTCCGGTGTGGAAAGTGACTACCCATCCTCAACCATTTTCCAAACTGGAAAATGATTGTCCATATATCAATAATATGTTAGTTCTCCCTCCTAACCTGGGGAGTCATCTCCATGAGCCCCAACTTGTCCCTGTTGGACAAAGGCTTCGTCAAAATATCTGTCGTATACTCATCAATGGAGATATACTAGAGAACCATCTCCCCTTTGGACTATAGTACTTGATCTCAATGTGCTTCAACTTTTCATGGAACACTGAGTTCTCTAATATCTTCACACATCTCTGGTTATCACAACATATCACAGTCGAATCCAACACCTAATCAAACAGTCCAGAAACCATCTTACAGAGCCACATTTCTTTCATACAAGCATCACAAGATTCAATATACTATGCTTTTGTAGTATTGAGTGCAACAAACTTATGTTTCCTTCTAGCCCATGATATCATAGTAGATCCCATAGTAAAACACATACCAGAAGTACCATTTATGTCATCTACACTCCCTTCCCAATCTAAATCAATAAATCTGTGCAGTTGTATATCACTTTTTTAGGCATATCTCAAACCATAAGTTATCATCCCATGAAGATATCTCAAGATATGATTTGCGGCTATCTAATGATCATGTCTGGGTTCCACCTGGAACTCGCTCAACATGTTCATATCAAAGAAATTTTTTGGCCCAGTATTTTCCAAATATATCAATGATCCAATCAACTGTCGGTACAAGGACGAGTCTACTGGATCAGAATTAGAGTCTCTCAACTTCCTCAAATCTGTTACCATGGGAGTTGCCTTGGATTTGCAATACATCATCTCAAACTTCTAAATAATCTTCACAACATACTTTCGTTTCCATAGGAAGATTTCATCACGCTTCTACTATACTTCTAGTCATGAGACCAAGATCCTTCATATCAAATTATGAGGCTAGCTCTTTCTTAACATTGAATAGTGAGAGGCTCTGCACCAAGCTCTTGGAGCTTGATTGAGTCCATACAAGGTATTATTTCATTTGAATACATGGGTTTCTTTCTGGTGTACCTCAAAACCTTGAGGTTTCTTTATATATACCTCTTCCTTAGTTACTCCATTGATAAAGATAGTCTTTTTATCCATCTGATGTAAAATCCAACCCATGGATGTTGCAAGATACATAGAGGTACATCTGGCAACTGGAGAAAAATATCTCATCATAGTCTTCTCCCTCCTACTGAGATAACCCTCTGGCCAAGAATCTTACCTTGTATTTATTGATAATTTACATAATTTCCTTCAAGTCTAGGCATAATTTCCCATATATCATGATGGATTGATATTCTTCCTTCCATTCTTTCTTTTTGACTAGAAGCCAAAGATCCTCAAGTGTTCAACACTTGGCTTCTTTTCTGGAGAAAGCTTATTCTGGAGTCATTTTCTTCAATATACGATGAGGACTTCTATTTTGAACATATATAATTGCCATGGCTGCTTCTCCCCATAGAAACATGGATAGATTATGGTCATTCATCATTGCCTTAACAGATTCTTCAATGGAATGGTTCTTTCTTTCTACCACACCACTTTGAGGGACAATTCGTGTTAGAAAAATAGGACCGTGGAGCAATAAAATAAAACAAATGTGGAAACAAAACACAGAAGATACACCATATAATAGAGACACAGATTTACGTGGTTCACCTAGTGTGGGTTACGTCCACCAGAGAAATTTCCAGGGCCTTCCTTTATTATTATCCATCATATGAAGGGATACAACCTACAAAAAAACCCGCAGTAACTTCCTCTTCTTTCTCTCACAGTATCCTATCTCATAATACAATATTAGCCATCAACCATAGCCGCAATACATTTCCCTCATAAAAGAGGGTTGCCTTCTAGGGAAAACAAACCCTAACATAATCTCTACTGTTAGATCTGCGACCTTATAATGAATGGTCTAGATTTACCGTGAAATTACAATATACATTTACAAGGCAATTTTTCTTTCAGGGGCTTCGCCCCCGAACCCCCACTGGGGGCCCGCTTGTCCCCAACTGGGGGGATAGTCCCCTCAAACCCCGCAGAGGGGGTACCCCCCCTTTCCACTTCCTCACGTGGAAGAGTGTACATACTTTTGGGGTGTAAATACTTCATGGGGTATAAACACGGCTGAAAGTTAAAGACCTTTGAATCAAGAAGATAATCAGGCTCCACAATCAACAATTCATTCCCTCCTAATCTCGTCTGCTTTACAAAAAGGAGACGATCTTATTGGAGGTGTATTCTCTTCCATTATCAAACCTCAATATCTTTATCTTCCACTTACACATTGGTCCACACATATCTGAGTGAATGATGTCCAAAACTCCTTTTTTCTTTCCATGCTTCCATTAGAATTGGTACTTAGTGAGATCACCTACCTCACCATTAGATGGATTCATCTGCTCCATGTTTGCAATTTTCATTGTAGCTCCTACTCAGATCTATCACATGTGACCTGCCCAAAAAAAGAACAAGTAGAGAAAAATTATTTCCAATAGCATATTCATAAGAACATATTTATGGTAACAATAATGGTAGTCATCATAGAGTTACCAAGGTAACATGCTTGAGAGAAAAAAAGAAATATATCTCTAGAGGAGATGTTAGTTTATCTTGCAAACAAGTACAATAAGCATCTATATCAATGGTATTCATATGAAATCCAATATTCATTTCACCTAGCAATAATAGAACCATTAAAAGTCCGCTTTCACAATTTGTAATGTAGCAACTGTCATCCTTGATATATGCAAATTGGAAGCTTAACAATTTAATCAAACATGGAACTTGAAGACTCAACTGCTATGGAGGATGTGCTTATTATTCTGAATGCATTGAATCCAATATTACAGCTTGGGCAAGGTCTCCAATACTTTCCCTACAAAGACACTCATATTTTGCTAGATGATATAACTTGGATAGCATATACAATTGCATACCTTTGAAATCTTGTAGCATTGTCCAACTTGTCTTCCAATTTGAAACTAGATACAATCTTTACAAGAAGAGATTAGAAACTGAATCATAAGATTCAATGATTAGAAAAATCTAGAAACTCTAAAATTTCAACTTGGACCAGAAGTCAACCTTTGACCTTTATCAATCAAACTTTGACTTTGAATTTGACCAAATATTCAAACCTGACATTTTTTCTAGATGAGGGTACCAAGAGGTGGGCTAGGCTAGGGTGCACTAGGATGTCAAGGAATTGTGTCAAACGCCTCACCAAAAGTGCCTAAACACAAGGGTTAGGGTTTTTGTTTCTGCTGCAAAAACCTAACTTCAATTTCAAGTGCAATTTTGGTGCTGCAACGAGCTTGTCAAATAACTTCCCAATCTACCTACCAATGGTTAGATTTTCTGAAGATAATGTGGGACCATAACCTGTTAAAATGTTCGATGTGCTCTTTTTTCCATAGACAATATCTCAATATTGTCACCCAACCATAGGCATGCAACAACCCCCGAGTACTATAACCTTGACAGATAGAATGATTATGCAAGAAGTAATAGACCCAACAGATAACCAAGAGACAACATATCTCTCTCTCCAAGAATAGCACACCAAACAGAAAGTCCACAAACCAGAAACCAAGACCAAAAACCTAGTTGCAGTAGTTGTAGCTACACTCCTCCAAAATTGCACACCACTTAAATTGTGTGAGATGTGAGGGATTGAATGACCAAATGAGCTCAAGCTCCCTCTATTTATAGCACTCTCTATCACCTGTCTAGGCCAACTTCTTCTCAAGTGGGATATTTATTATGTGTTTGATATGTGCAGGTCGTCAATTCTTTTAACAGAAGCAGTTCATCGATCTCAAGACCGGTTTGCACAAGCATATAGAAGGTTTATATTTTAGGCTCTTATATTTTTACAACAACCATCCCCTAGGCCTTCAGTCCCTTCTTCCCATGAAATGAGGTACATTCCCTTCTTGGGTCACTAAATTAAAGGATCCTAGAAGACAAAAATATGATGGGAATTCAATGAGTGGAAAGTGGTAAGTATGGTTTGGAACAGTACAATAACCCTTCAAGGGAACCCCAGTTGCATGCCTTCCCCAAATTTTGGCCACTTACTAGGAAATCAATGACACTCACCAAGGTGAAACAGGGTCAAAAGCATAATTTCCAAGCATGAGTTCTATAATAAAAATCATCTTAAATACAACATGCTTAAATGCCTCAAATATTAGGGTGATTACCTCCCACAATACCTGACTTGTATCGCATGGAGCGAGACCCATGTGTCCTCCAGACGCTAGCTGGTGTGGTGGATGCACTGACAATGGATCCAAACTGGTGGTTATAGAACGAGATTCCATTTGTACAACTTGACACTGCTAGTCATGTGGTCTCTTGGTACTCCATATCTGCAACCTGAGGGCCTTGAGACATCATCTCTTTAGTTATCCCACAAAATGGGGATAACATTTGGCTCCTACTTGGGTACATGTGCTTGTCTTAGAGTGCATGAGAACTAAAACATCTCCTGGTAGACATGTGCTTACACTGAAACAACAAATTGTAAAATCTAGGGTGGTTCTATCACCCTTTGTCCATATACATCAAAAAATGAAACTAATATAGAAAAGAAAATTTTAGCATTTTTTTCAAAAATTTCTAAACTAAGCATGAAATCAAAATGCAAGTAGAGAAAAATGAAATATGAAATGCATCTAAACTAACATGAGAAATCAAGATGCAAATGCAATTAAAGAAAGATGGCCTACCTACTTACCTGGGGCATGGGTCCTGAAGAAGTCATCTGACCTGAACATAAGGTCGGAGAAGAGATCCATCCACTGGTAATGGAAAATTTCTCGCATCCAAGGTTGTCAAATAGTACTTTTCTTTATAGAACTTATTCTTAAATATATAAGGGCCAAGACATGAGTTGTCATCCTTTTGTTCATACTTTCACTTTCCCTTATTTTTGTCCCACATGAGCACAATACTTCATTCATTGTAATTGATGTAAGGTATATTCTCAATGTATGGATAAGAAAGGGGTTTTGTGTTGACTTTCCTTTTGATGGATTCTTCACGTTCTTTATCTTCTTTCTTCAATATTTGGATAGACCTTGTTTCTTTCCCTTGGAATTTTGCAAGTTTTTCTTTGTATTCATTTTTCTTTGGGAATAGCATGTCTATGGAGTCTTCCTACATAAAGGGAAAGTCCTATGGATTGTACTCAATGGTGTCTTAGACTTTATCAAACTTATCTTCACTTATGTAGTCAGGACCATTGGGATTAGTCACATGCCTGCCATCTCTCTCTCAACTGTATAATACCTCAAAAGTTCCATCTCCCATGGGGATGTGTGCATGGTTGAGGTCCATGCTAAGGAAACCCCCAAGGGTAGCATACCAACTCCTCAATAAGATCATCCCCCAAGAATTCAAAACACCAATCACCACTATGTTCATGAGGAGGTTGATATTTGGAAAATCAATCAAAAAGACCTCAACGTCCTCACATAATCCATAAACCTTGACCCTTTTAGAATCAATGCCACATACATTTCCATAGGGTTGGGTTGTCTTCAAACCAAGTTGTTCCATCACCTTTAATGACATGAAATTCATAGAAGCCCCATAATCAAGCATATAGTTGTTCAAGTGGAGTCCATTCATTCCTAATGAAATATATAAGGCAGGATTGTTGTCCCTTTTCCGATCAAGATACATAGTGTTCAAAATGATCGGAGGGTCTTCCTTCTCAATCGGTACTTGTAATAAATTCAATACCTCACTCCTTACAAAAGTGATCTTGCACATATTTTTCATTGGGACTATCATATTCAACTTTCCAAACATAGTTTCAACATATATATTCAATTGAATCTCATTTGTGGGAGTTGGCTTAGGAAGCAACTCATGTACCAGAGGTGGAGGTGGTGGGACCACCTTCTTTTTGGATGGAGGAGGAGTGGAAGGTTGTGATGGAGGGGCTGAAGATTTGATTCTTTTGGTGTAGGTAAACTATTCCCTCTTCTTTAACTCCTTCTTTTGATCGTTTGTCAATTTATTTAACGTTCAAAGTCTCCCTTCTCTTTCCCCCTGTCTTCTGGCTTCGTCAATTTGTTCCCATGTGACTTCTTCCTCTTGGAATCTACAAATCATATCCATAAAATTCATAATGTTGGAAGGATCCTCATCTTGTTGTGGACACACATGTTCTTTGTGAGGCTCTTGGCATGGAAGACACCAAGATTCTTGTTCTGTTCCAACCATCCCAATTGGTTTCAAAGTATCAAGGGCCTTTGCCTCTTGTTGAGGCCTTGGTTTCCAACATATTTCATCTCTCTATTGTCTGGTAAACTGAGTTCTAGAGGAAGATTGATTTCTTTCCACAATAGTCAAATAGTATGTGATCTGATTTTGTACTTGGGCAAATTGAGTACTCATTTGATCTATCTTTTGAGTCAAGAGGGAAATCAGATCAGGAGCACTGCTACTAAAAGCCTTAGTCTTTGCTTCTGCCTTGACACGAGGATACTGAAAAGGATATACCCTTGATTCAAGAATATTTGCTTCAATCTTGGCATTGTACTTTTTGGCTTGCACCAAACAAGTGGGTTTCTTTTCCTTCAGAATAAAGAGATTTTCCCCTAAAAATCATTCATATAAAGGAGACGAGACTATTGCGTCCATAGGATGCAAATCTATTGGAATCTGACTGTATAAACTGTTGAATTTGGTGTCAAATTCACTCACTATCATGTTCTCCTTTTTATTTATCCGATTTAATTGAGCTACAAGTATCCCACTATATTTCTTCGTTGTCCACCTTCTCTTAAATAACTTGGAAAAATCTTCATAAGATGTGAGGTGATTATCTGGAAGGCCTCTGAACCATATGAGAGATTCTTCGGTCAATGATAAATCCAATAGCTTCATGGCTACATCCTCATGCTCAATGTCTGCATTATCCATATCACAACCTATGGTGTAGAGATGATCTTCAACAATCACTACATTATTTCTTGGGAACTTTGGTAACCACTTGTTTGAGTCTTTTGGCATTACATTGGGGTATCCAAGGATGGTGGCCATGTTAAGGGGTTTGTAGAGGTAATTTTCCCAATAGAAATCCATTGAAGCAAGGGGAAGGGTACCATGGAAGAGGGTTTTGAAAATGGGAGACTTGAGGGGAGGCCTTCTTCGGTAGACCTTAGAAGGTTTTGAACCTCCCTGGTGAAAATGGATTAGAGGAGGAAGGGTTATAGGAAGGTGGATTCTCCAGATGAGATTCAATAAGATCTCATCGAAAAAGGGAACGTACCTTAGGTGGAATTTCCAAGCAAGCTAGGAAAACAGATTTGAGACAGCTTGTCAAAAATTTGTTAGGGTTCGAAAGAGGATTCAAAATCCTCCCTAAAAACGGTTCCAAAATGTTATCTCACAATTTGTAGGTTTGGAAAATCCCGACCCAACCACCAAATGGAAAAAACTTTGTGAACATCTACCCACTGTCACCTTAGGCAGGTATTCTCGTCACTTTAGAGATGATAGAATCACCTGAAGGGGGGAATCCTGGTGACCCTGGGGGGAATGAGATGGAAGTGAAGAGATGAAGGAAACTCCCCCTATAGGTCAAGATAGAATATGCGGAAAGGATTTGGAAAGGGTCTAGGTGGTATCCAATGGTTTCCAAGAGATAAGAACAATTGTGAAGAATGTTGTACCTTCCTGAGACACAAGAACAAGTTGAGCATATATGTATAGTGTTAGGTGGCCAAGAAAGTTAATATTGTTGTCCCTAATTGTAGTAGTAAACAACAATGTATATCAGCAAGAGAATAAGTATTAAATCTGCTAAATATTTTCTAAAAGTCCAACAAATGATGCAAGAGATAAGTTAGATAATCATTAGTGATACTAAAAAATGATAGCACAAGACTTTAGAAATGAAATAAAGTTGTAATAAAAAGTGTTTGCAGAGATATTTTTCAGCCTTATGGCTGTATAAAAAAAGTTGTTACAGCAGTAAATCCAACCACCAAAACTCACAAATAATCTACCCAAAAGTTGCGCTAGACTAAGTAGATAAATGTGGCAAACTCTTGGCAAATTCTGACGGTTGAAAAGCAAGCTATAAATGAAAACATGTTTGGGTTTTGCGGCCCTAATGGCTGTAGATAAAGTTTTATAACAGAATAAATAAATACTTGAGAAAAGATGATTCCCTAGTGGCTCAATCAAGCATATAGAGCAAAGAATTGATTACAACTTAGACAACCTTGAAATCATGAAAATTCAGATTAACCAATGCAATATTGCAATATTCTAGATATAATATAATATGAAGAACAAAAATATTGAGCAAACAATAATAGAACAACAATGATATATCCAGAACAATATCAGAATAATACCATAATAACACCAGAAAGAGCAACTTTATTAATGATAGCAATGTTCACTTGCCTCTTCGAGGGGGAAACCTCCAACAAAGCACAGATTTATTACAATAATATCCAAGACAAACTTAACTCATGCGTCCTACACTTATTTATACTAGTTCTACCTTCTAATAAAACTTATAGAGGAAGATATTTCTAGAAGCGGAAGCTTCTATTAGGTCTTCTTACATTGACTTATTCTCATTTATTTATTAGGCCTTATTAACTAATGTCAGTCTTTATTACATAGAAAACATATCCTACTAACTAATAACCCATGGAGAGGGGTTAGGATTGGATCCTAGCATTCCCTCACCCTTCAAAAGAATCCTTGTCCTCAAGGCTATAGGTGAGGAAACTGTTGAAGTATGTTTTTTGGTTCCCAGGTCACATCGTCTCTCTACAATTTTGTCACTTTCTTTAGACAGGGAACATGAAACACTGGATGGATTTTGGAAGTAGTCAGAGGAGCCAATTTGTAAGCTACTAAGACAATAGAATTGATGATCTGGTAGGTCCCATAAAACTTAGGTGCCAAGTTATGATGTCCTTGGGATTTGAGAGATGTTTTCTTGTAAGGTTGGAGTTGGAGAAACACTTGATCCCATTCTTGAAAAACCCTTTTGGAACGATGTTGGTCAACATGTTACTTCATGGATTTTGGGACATGTGGAGGTTATCCTTCATATTCATGATGGTGGTTGTGCGACCTTGCAGCATGGTATAAATATATTGGACCTTGGATGTGCCTGAAAGATAAGTAATGACTATCGAAGGTCATTGGCCATACACTGCTTCATATGGGGCCATTTTAGTGGTCATGTGATAGTAAGTATTGTACCACCATTCTTCCAAGGGAATTCATTGCACCCACTAGTGTTGTTTGTCTGAAGAAAAACACCACAAGTAGGTTTCCAAATATTTTTTGACCACTTATGTTTGGCCATCAGACTGGGGATGATAGGTTGTGCTCATGTTTAGTTTGGTGCCCTGCAATTTAAACAACTCTTTCCAAAAGGTTCTAGTGAAAGTGGGGTCACGATCATACACAATAGAGGTTGGCATGCCATGAAACTTGAAAATATGATCAAGGAAAATTTGTACGACGAGTGTTGTTGTGAACGGATGAGGTAAAGAACAAAAGTGAGCATACTTGGATAGGTGATCAACCACCACCATGATGACGGATTTATTCCCAACTTTAGGAAGGCCCACTATAAAATCCATGGAGATATCTGTCCACATTGAAGATGGAATGGGTAGGGGTTGTAGAGCACTTGGCGACTTGACAGTTTCACCTTTATTACGTTGGCACACCTCACATTCAGTGAAAAATTGAAGTATATCCTTCTTCATGCATGTCCAAAAAAAATAACGACAGGCATGAGTATATGTCTTTTGGAAGCCCGAGTGACTTGCAATCGCTGATGAGTGCAACTCTGTTAAGAGATTCAACTTGATTGTTGAAGAGGGTGATATAACCATGTGATCCTTATATCAGAGAGTATTTTCCTGCTAAGTGTATTCAATGGGAGGATTAGGGTCCTCTTGAAGACAATGAATGATCCTAGAGATAGTCGGGTGTGTGAGCCACTCTTGGAATACATCCTCAATCTAATCAGGGATTGGTAAGTATAAGGCAAAGAGGGCGTCATCCTCCTCATGTTGTCATGACAAAGCATCAACCACTATATTGTATTTTCCTTTTTTATATATTTTTTGATAGTCATAACCCAAAATTTTAGTCATCCACTTGTTTTTTTCGAGGGAGGATAACCTGTGCTCCAAAAAATACTTCAGACTATAGTGATCTGTTTTGATATGAAAATGGCATCCCAAAAGGTGGGGCCTACAAGTGTGCACAACATGTAGAATGAACAACATTTATTTTCATAAGTAGATCTACCCAAGTTGTGACCACTCAACGCTTGGCTATTAAAGGCTAGAGTTCGACCCTTTTGGGTGAGGATTGGGCCTATACCAGTTCTCAAAGAATCTGATTCCACCACAAAAGTTTTGTTGAAGTCAGACACTGCTAGGATAGAAGTAGTGCATATGGATCGCTTTAACTCAATGAAGGCTCACTCTACAACAAGTGTCCAATGAAATGCATTCTTCTTGAGAAGGTTTGTCAAGGGCTTAGAAATTTTTCCATAATGCTGGAAAAATTTCCTGTAATAGCCTATGAGATCGAGAAAACCACGTAGGCTCTTTAAGGTCATGGGTCATAGCCCTGCATAGCTTGTACCTTATTGGGGTCCAATTTTACTCCGTCATGACTCACAATGTGTCCCAAATACTCCACTTCACTGGATCCAAAGGAACATTTGGTCTTTTTTACAAACAATTGGTTGTCCTATAGCAAGTGAAGGAATTTGTCCACATGAAGAAGGTGGCTATCCCAAGTGCGGTTGTAAATGATGATGTCATCAAAGAAAATCAAGACTAACTGTCAAAGTTAAGGTTTCAATAGTTTATTCATAAGACTTTGGAAGGTGGATGGATCATTGCATAGGACAAAAGGCATGCCCAAGAATTCATAATGTCCTTCATGAGTTCTGAAATCAGTCTTCGAAATATCTGCCTCCTTCATCCCAATCTAGTGATAGCCGGAGTGAAGGTCCAATTTTGTGAAGACATAGGAACCTTGGAGTTCATCCAACAAATCATCAATGTCTGGAATGGAAAACTTATCTTTGATGGTTAGTTTATTTAAGGCCCAAAAATTAGGACACATGCACCAAGTACCTTCATTCTTTAGTACCATCACTACTAGTGAAGAATATGGGCTTGTACTATGGTGAATTACACATGCCTCGAGTAATTCTTGTACCATATTTTCTATTTAATTTTTTTGAGAAAATGGATATCAATAGGGTCTTAAATTGGGGGGTTGACTGCACGAAAGGAGATGGATGTTATGATCATGATCACCTCTGGAGGGAGGTAAGGAAGAGGGTACCTCAAATACCTTTGGTTACTTGTCCAAAATAATTTACAGGCTAGGAGGAATTATCTGTGAGGCATGTTCAGTGACTGGGATGGAATTAAATTGAGCAATCACACCATGGTAGCCTTTCTTCAACAATTTTTCCATCCTGTGAGAGATGATAATTTTAGGAGAGCCCGCTTGGATACCTTGAAGGGTATATGAGTGATCCTCATGGTGAAATCTCATATATAATTCTTGATAATCCATTGTGATTGGTCCCAAAGTGTGAAGCCATTCCACACCCAATAAAATATCACAACCACCCATGGAAATAGAGAACATGTGGGTTCTCAAATGATAATCACCCATTTGAAGTTTGACATTTTTACAGCGGCCCCCACACTTCATAGTACCCCCATTAGCAATGAGAATTTGAAAATTAGAAACAGGGTGGAAAAATCAATGGAGCTCATCACCAAGCCTTCGATGAATAAAATTATGGGTGCTACCACTATCAATCCATACCATAACCGACCTATCTTTGATGTATCCCTTGATCTTCAATGTCTACGGGGCCAAGATACCTGAGAGTGCATGAAGTGATATGACTGGTTCCAGTGAGTCTGCAGGACTGACAATCGGATCTTCAACATTATCATTGGACAGAGCCCCCATTGGTTCCAGAGCTTCATTTAATGGGATGTCTTCATAGGGGGAGGAAGTTGATGCATCAATCTAGAAGAATTTGTGTTCTTTACATGTATGCCCTAGTGCATACTTTTCATCACAAAGTAGCAAAGTCCCTGCTTGCATCATTCCACCATTTCGGCTGGAGATACCTTTTGGACCTTCATGGTTTGTGTTGGAACTGGGGTGGCCCCTAGGCGAGGACAATTGGAAAATGGAGCCTTCAAGGATGGCTCCTGAAGGATGGTCTCTCCTTCACTAGCTATTTGACATGCTTGCAACCAGGTAGTAGTACTATGCACACTCACATGAGCCCTGATGGCTTCCTTTAAGCCACTGATAAAATATTCAAGGTAAAATTCATCAGATAACCCCTCAATTATGAAAGTGAATTGTTCAAATGTTGTGATGAAGTTTGATATTGATCCATTTTGGCGCAAATTTGTTAGCTTGACCAAAAAACGAGATTCACGATCAAAATGAACACAAACTTTTTTGGTGAACATGCTCCAAGTGGGGAATCCAGGATAACACTTATTATGCCACTACCACGATTTAAATCATTCTTGATCGAGGTATAGAACCCCAAAATGGATTTTGGTCTCATCATCTTGAATATCATGGAGGATGAAGTATTTTTCCATTTGAGACACCCACCCTATTGGGTTAGAACCATCAAATTTATGCATTTCAATTTTGGGCACCATATTCCAAGAGTGTGTAGACCCTCAAGGGAAGTGGGACGATTGAGTATGTTCATGCAGGGAAGACTGTGGGTCATCTTGAATGTGCTCAACATGTTTATCCTTGAGTTCATGTAGCACCTCTTCTAGTTGTTGGGATATTGATTCTTGGAATACCTTAATGGTTTTAATGTATTCCTATAGGGTTGTTGTCCTAGAGTCCAGGTCGTTGTGGCTCTGGGAGAGGTTAGTAGGCATGGTGGAGGATTGGGTAGTAGGTGAGGTGTCAGGATGAAAATCTGGGTCAAAAAATTTGATAGGTACTAGGGTGATCAGGGAAAAAAGAGGAATCCAATGGGATAGGTGTCAAGTAAGGGTGTCTCAGAAAGGGGTGGGACCGCGAAAAAAAGGCTTAAAAGTGAAGGGTACCACTGCAATAAGAGTGAAGAGAGGAATGCAATGGTATAGGTTGCAAATAAGGGTGCTAACAAACCCAAGAATTTATTTTTATTTTTTGTACTCTTGCAGAGTTATACTCTGAGGTGAATAATATTATAGTGACACAATGGCCAAATTCTTAACATGAAGAAATGTGTAGGAATTCCACAACCAGAATGAAGTAGACACAATTGCATGACAATAGATATTGTCAGTTCTATTGAGTTTTTCATGCCAAGGGTTATGGTATTCAAGGGTTCTACAAACAATGGTTTTCCATGTGCTATAGCTCTATGATATATGTGCGGGGTCCAACAATAGTACTCGTCCAATATCTCATGGCACCAACTAAGGAAGCTAGACAGTACCCTTAGTCATACTACTTGACTACCTAAGTACTAGAGAGTATCTTCCTAAGTGTTGTTCTCGGTGACACTATAGCAGTCAGACGGTCGATCGATTTATCTATGGAGGGATTCATGATCCCTAGACCAATCCGTATATAGGTGCTATCTTATGGGCTACTACTCGAATGGGTGCCAAAAGGGTTACAAGGGTGGCCAACATATGTGCACTTAAAAACCACTTGTATTTCATGTGTGTATAACTCCCCGAATGAGGGTTTATACATGTAACGACAGATCTTTGTAGCTTAAATATGATGGAACATGTCTCTACCTTGGAAAAAAAATTTACCCCACAATTCATTCCCTGGAAAGAGCTCTGATACCACTTGCAATATTCCATATATAATATAATATGTAGAACAAAAATATTGAGCAAGCAATAATAGAACAACAATCATATATCCAAAACAATATCAAAATAATACCATAATAACACCAGAAAGAGCACCTTTATTAATGATAACAATGTTCACTTGCCTCTTCGAGGGTGAAACCTCCAGCAGAGCAGAGCTATATTACAATAATCTCCAAGGCAAACTTAACCCATGCCTCCTACACCTATTTATACTAATTATACCTTCTAAGGAAACTTCTAGAGGAATATCTTTCTAGAAGCGGAAGCTTCTATTAAGTCTTCTTACATTGAATTATTCTCATTTATTTATTAGGCTTTATTAACTAGTGTCGACCTTTATTACATAGAAAACATATCCTACTAACTAATGACCCATGGAGAGGGGTTAGGATCAGATCCTAACAAATATTTTATTTCTCCAATGCAATTATACTAGTGCCTCTAGTTATTGGGTTATGGAATCAAGTAAATAAAGTGATAAACAATGATATATCCTTGGGGGTTTAAACCCTCTTACTCCCCAGAGCAAGCAAATTCTAAGCTAGGAGATACTAGGAGGGTGTAAACCCTTTTACTTCTCCTAGTAAAACCTTGCTCAACAGATAAATTCTAGACAAAAATGATAGATAATGGTGGGGTTATAAATCCTTATAATCCTCAATAAATCTATCAAATCAAACTTTTAACTAAGCAATGAAGCATCACCAAGATAAATCCTTACCTAGTTCAAGAAATGACAATATAAACCTTCTCTTTCCAAGATAAATCCACCACACATGCCAAATAAAAACTCCAAGAAGGGTATTTCACTACTTCTTCCACCAATAGCATAAAGAAACCAAGAAAAAAGCACAAGAGAGAAGAGGTTGCCCAAGGAGGGTGCAAATTTCAGCCAAATACTTCTCACAATGGGAGAGTTATGTTATCAAATGAGATTCACATGATCTCTATTTATACAAAATTTCTAAAGCATAGTTTTTCCACTTAATTGGGGTAAAACATAAGACAAAGGGTCAACAACCCTTATCTTACCCCTTAAACCAAATAATAATATTTAATTTACATTTTTTGCACATTAGAAACCCTAAAATAAGATGACATCACCCCTTCCGAGAGATGTTTTGACACTTGTAGCAAGTCATTGGAGTTGGGGAAGAATGGCTAGGCCTCCAAAGGCCACATGTCACTCATCCAAGCCTCTTATTCATGGTCCAAATCCTCATTCCTTCAAAACGTGCCATGTGTCAATGAAGCGCAATACCTCTATCACCACCAAACCCTATCCCTAGGTGATGTCAAGCCTCAAAAAGTGATGTTTTTCCCCTCCTAGGAAAGTAATTTGACATGTGATGACTAGGTCATGTCTTCCAAGGTGTCTTCTAGGACTCCAAAGGTAATTCATCATGATCCGACATGTGGGCCCTTGGCATCCAACCTGTGGACTTCAAGCCCCATGGAATCCCAAGCTAGGATTGTTCCTCCAAAACTGTCCACCAAACAAGGTCCTACAAAAAAAATAGGCATGTCCTCCAAGAATATCAAGTCAAAAAATTATGGCAAGTGAAAACCACACCTAATAAACAAGGCACCTAAGCATGTGCATCAAAACTACCTTATCAAATTAACAAATACTTCAAGACCCTATACAATTGACCAAGTTTAGTTATGGGAGGGATGTCATAAAATTCCTATTGGGTAGACCAAAACCCTTGAGTAGGGGATGCTCCCAACTATGCCCCTTCAATGCCATGTAGTGGATGATCAGTTCGATAGGGGTTTAGACTTCATAGGTCAATGAGTTTCATGACATACAAGGGCACATATTATCTCATTTATAGGTGCCTTTGTAGGGGGTGTGATGCACCTTCTTCCTCAATGTAACCTTTTTCCAATCCCATTTATTTCCATTTATTAATTAATTAATGATCCAAATTAGCTTGGGGGGAAATAACACAGTGACACTTGAAAGAAGAGGTCCAAAAAGTTCCATAGGGGTTTCCATGTAAAGCGTTATAACGCACTTGTGTTAGTATTATATTCAAGAGGGATATTTATTATGTGTTTATTATTGTGCATGTCTTAAATTCTTTTAAGAGAAGCAGTTCATTGTTCTCAAGACCTGTCTAGGAGAGCATCTAGAAGGTTTATATTTTAGTCTCTTATCTTTTTCCATCAGCCATCCCCCTAGGCCTTCAACCCCTTCTTCCCATGAAATGAGGTACATGCCGTTCTTGGGTCACTAAAGTCAAGGGGCCTAGAAGAGGGCAATATGATGGAATGCAATGAGAAGAAAGTGGTAAGTATGGTCAGGAACAGTATGATAACCTCTCAAGGGAACCCCAGTTGCATCCCTTAACCAAAGTTTGGCCACTTACTAGGAAATTGATGACACTTACCAAGGTGAAATAGGGTCAAAAGAATAATGTCTAAGTAGGCATTATATAATCAAAAGCAACTTAAATACAACATGCTTAAATGCCTCAAATATTAGGGTGATTACTTCCTCTACTATTGGATCGAGGTTTTTGTTGTTGCGGATAGGGTTTGTATCTATTTGATTCAACGCAGGCTTTGAGGGGGATCTACTCCCCTTCCCCCTATGCCTCCTGAGTTCGATGCTTTCCGCAGGATGATCTCAATGCTAGGTAAGTGGCCTTCTCACTCTCCCCAATCTAAATTTGTTAAGAATCTAGACTTGATTCTGGTTGTCCAACTCTCGGGAGAATATCCTTGGCACGTGGTGTTATTTTTGGTTGAGTGCACACTCATCTGAGAATTCACAGGACTATGGCCCTCCCCTAGATCTATGTCGGTCTAGGTGGAAAAAAATTGGAAACCTATGATCAAGGATGGATTGGGATGTTCGATGTTGGTAAAGGTTTCTTCGTATTTCACTTTTAATCAAAGGCACTTTGAATCAAAGGTTGATAGGGATCTGATATTTCACAATGGTCCCTATTTCATGGGTAATAGAAGCCTTTACCTAAATAGTTGGAACCATGATTTTGATCCATCTAATGATATTCCTTTGGTTGTTCCTATGTGGGTTCATCTCCCCCACCTCCCAATCCATTGTTGGAATGATAAATTGTTGATTACAGTTGGGAACACGCTTGGAAAATACACAGATCGGGGGGATATGAAAGATTAATACTCATGCACCCAGATATGTGTTGAAGTAGATCTTGAGGCTGGGCTCCCTGAAGCGATTTTTCTCAAGATCGATGAATGGGAACATGTCCAACTGGACTATGAACAACTTCCCTTTAAATGTTGAAAATTCCATGAATATGGCCACTTGACAAAACATTGTTCTCATTCTGATCATATCTCTCAAGATAAACAATCTTCTAAAGAAGGGCAGGCTCAGTGGACGATTGTTCAAAGAAAACATGGCCCTCGAATTCCCAAGAATCCCCAGCAATCCAAGAAGTTGACTCCTACGAATCTAATGGAGCCCCCTCCAATTCAAATCCCTCCCCTCCTCTCCTCCAATTATTTCCATTATCTTTTTGATTCCTTAGCCTTGCTCCCCCCTGACCCATCGACCACCTCCCTGGTTCAAATTCCCCTAGATTTGCAATTCATGGTTGTTGAACAACCCCCCCAATATGTTCCCCTTGTCTCTTCGGCCTAGAAATATTGTTGTTTTGATACAGGTGAAGAAGCCTTGGATGTCAAGGTGGAATATAATAATGGATGAAATACTGACAGAGAGAGGCAAGTAGAAGAGGCGGAGCGTGAAAATGTCATGGGATCACATCCCACTATTTATAAAATCTTAAGAAAATCTGGAAGAAACACCAAAAATAATGGCAAATCAAATATTTCAAACCCTTAGGGGGGTGGTCCCCTTCCTGCCAAAAGTAAATAATGAAGGTCATCTCTTAGAATTGCATAGGTATGGGTCATTAAATAAAATAAGAAGCTCTAAAAGATCAAATCAGATAGGAACAACCAAAGATTATGCTTATCCAGGAGACAAAAAAAGAGGAATTTGAGATCCTGCAACGACTTCCTCAACTTTGGAAATGGAGAAAAGGAATTGCGCTAAGCTCCAGGGGTGCCTCTGGGGGAATAGAAACTTTCTGGGATTTAAGAAAGTTTGATCTAGTTGATTGTGAAAAACAATATCATTGGATATCTTCCACCCCGATTCATCTTCAATCTCATCAGTAGTTCAAAATCATCAATGTGTATATGCCAAACTCTTATTTGGAAAATAAATCATGTTGGGTCTCCCTTCTCACCTGGAATGTGGAAGATCCCCCTCAAAATCTTATGCTCACAGGCGATTTTGATCTTGTCATGGATATAAAAGAAAAGAAAGGGGGGTCATCTTTCTGTGATCTGTTCAGAGAATATGTAGAGGACCTTGTTCTCAATTGGGACTTGGTGGATATAAAGCCCAAAAATAGCCTCTTCATTTGGAACAACAAAAGAATTAGGTCGGGACATGTGGCTGCAAGACTTGACAAGTTTTGGATCCAAATCTCCTTACTCCTCTTAGGTATGTTGATATGCACCCAAACTCTCACTTCCTCTGTCGCCGATCACAAGCCGATTTATTTCTTATTGGACAACTCCCTGAACTTGGGCCCCATCCCCTTTCGATTTCACCCTTCCTGTTTGTTCAGGGATGGTTTCCTAGATTGGGTTAATGTGGCATGGAATGATGATGTGAGGGAATCCCCTTTTTCATTTGGGAAGAAAAAATCCGTAGATTTAAGTGGGCCCTAAAATATTGGGTTAAGGCTGACCAATTCCCCACTTTGGAAATTCACAAACAAAAAAAAGCCCAACTTGAAGCTTTCAAAAAATATTTGGAGTCCAAATATGTTTCAGACCAGGACTTGAACATGGAAAAATATCTCCAATTTGAAGTACATCAAGCCCACAGACAGGAAGATTTCTATTGTAGAATCAAATTGAGGAAGTTATGCCTCAAGGCGGGGAAAAAAAAACTTCTTTATTTCAAAAGCAAGCACAATGGCACCAAATCAGAAATGTTATTATGGAAATTGAACTCACGGATGGTAGGAAAACTTCAGATTTATCTAAGATAAAATGAGTTGCACATGATCATTTTAAGTTTCTTTATCAAGAAGAATAAGAAGATAGATCTCCTGCTCAAGATTCCCTTCTTCATCACATTCCTCATTTAGTATCCCCTCAAGATAATGCAGAGATCACCTAAGACATCATGGAGGAAGAAGTTAAGGGAATAATTTGGTAAATGGAAGTGGATAAAGCTCTGGGCCCAGATGGATTCACGGTTTCTTTTTATAAGTCTTGCTGGAGAATCATTAAAAGAGATTTACTCAAAATGATTTTGTATGCTATGAAAAAACCTAAGTTGGGGGGTGAAATTAACTCTTCCTTTCTTTCCCTCACCCCCAAGGAATCTAGACCCACTTCACTCTCAAGGTACAAAACAATATCTCTCTACAATGTTTCCTATACAATTTTCTCAAAAATTCTATCTGAAAGACTCAAGGCCATTATTTCGTGCCTAATATCGAAGAACTAGAATGGTTTTGTCCCTGGTCGGCAAGCTTTTGATAACTTCATTCTGGTTCAAGAAGCTATTCATTCAAGCTGAAGGAGAAAGGAGAGTGGGATGATATTCCAACTTGACATGGCCAATGCATTTGATCGGGTTAATCACTCCATGCTTCTTATAACTCTGGAAAAGTTTGGTTTTTCTCCTTATTTTATTAAGTGGATCAAGGTTGCATTGTGTCTCCTTGGATCACCCCTCTGGTTAATGGTCGTCTTGTGGGTTTCTTCCCTCTCTCGCAGGGTTTGAGGCAAGTTGATCCTCTTTCTCCTTTGCTTTACATCTTAGTTGTTGAGTCCCTCGGTGATTCTTTGGACGATGTCAAGTTGAATGATGAAATTCCTGGATTAAATATTTCACGAGGAACTAAACCTCTCACTCTCTCAATTCGTGTATGACACCTTGTTCCTTGGAGGGTCCTCAGTTCTCATGGCTTCCCATTTCAATGAAATCCTTCACCTATTTTGCATTGCTTCGGGTAGCATGGTCAACAAGAAAAAGTGCAAAGTTTTTGGATGGAATGTTAGCAACCGCACTCTTTCAGATATATAAAGGGAATTGCGATTTTCCCCTCAATTGAATTGGTACTCTTTCAAATATATTGGGGTGCCTATAGCCAAACATTCCCACTCCAAAGAAGCTTGGGTGGGTATTGTTGAAAAAATTCATCGCAGAATAAACCAATGGGGAGCCTCATGGTTGAACCATGTTGGGCACCTTGTTCTTATTAATTCTATCCTCTCCTCCATCCTAATATACTTTAGTTTGATCGTGCTTTCTCATGCATATGTCCAAGATGAGATCAATAGGATTATTAGAGCCTTTATTTGGAAGGGAGGCTGGAATAATGAACAAAGGCTCCCAATGGTTAGTTGGAACATGGTTAAAAAAATTTAGTTGGAATGTGGTTAATCAAATACCCCAGTCTCATGAATAAGGCTCTTGGATAAAAACTCCTATGAAATATTGTATCTCCAAACAAAGACTGGAGTCAAAAGGTTCTCCTCCACAAATAACTCAAGGGTAGGCATTTAAGGGCCTTGGATAAACCTCCAAGCTTCTCTTTAGGAACCCAAATCTAGAAACCTTGTGTTAAATCTTGGCCCATGTTTCATCAAAACCTCCATTGGATCCCTAGAAATGGTAACAATATTAAACTATGCACTGATGGTATCATTGGAGACAACCCTATAGCCAACAAAGATGATCTCAAAGGTTTATGTGAGTGGATGAAGAGCCAATGTATGGATAAATTGGTCGATATATGTCATTGGAATTAGGATGGATCATGGTGTGATTGGGATTTACCTTCTTTCCCTGATCACCTTCATCCCTGTCTTCCAGCCTTACTCTCCTTCCTCAAAGGAAAACCCCCCATCCATAAGGATAAGCCAGATTCAAGAGGTTGGGGGAATAAACAAGAATCCTACTCTATTAATAAAGGTTACAATCTCAATTTGAATCAGTATATGAGACATCCATCCTCTAGTATATGGAAGAATGTATGGGCTAACAATGCCCCCCTAAAGTCAACTTTTTATGTTGTCTCGTAGTGCAAGGGAAAATTCGCACTGGGGATAATTTGCAAAAACATGGTCTGCAAGGCCCAACCTGGTGATTTTTGTGTAAGAAGAACAGTGAAAGTACCAAGCACCTTCTCCTAGATTGGGAGTTTTTCAAAGAAGTTTGGCATCTTTCCATCCTCTCGCTTACTCCTAATTTTTTTCTTCCTGACTCAGTGGGGGGATCTTTTTTGTAACTAGGGGAAAACATATCCATCCCCCTTTCCTCACCACTCCATCATTGGCTGGATCTGGTCTGCTCTTTGTAAATTCATTCTTTGGAAAAATTGGTTAGCCCACAACCTCCTCATCTTCCAGAATATCGGTAGCTCTCCCTCGCAAGTCAAAAATCATGCTCTCTCCCTCCTTCTTGAGAATATCTCCTTCAATCCTCCTCATTATATATATTCTTTTAATATATCTCCTCAAGAATAAAAATGGCTTGTCGATCTGAACCTCTCTCTCCCTCCCTTTCCCTCTCCTCATTCAATTGCTCGTCATCAATGGGGAAATTCATCTTGATCCACTGCAGTTTGCAAGTTGGTGGAAAGAGTCCATGCATAATTGTATTCTTTTTATGGAGTTGCTAAAGGAAATCTTGGGGCGACAGGTGTGGGGTTGATCATTTTTTATCCTGGAGAAAATACAAAGGAAAAATTCGCTTGGGGACTTGGCAACATTTCAAACAACATGGTGAAGGCCCTTGCTCTTTTTCGGGGTATTAATCTCCTTCTTTCTCTAAACATAAAGGAGGTGGACATTTTAGGAGATTCTTGGATCCTTATTCGATCCCTTAACTCCTCCAAGGCTCCCCCTTCCTACACTATGGCTAGGATGATCTTAAGAATAAAAGGTTTACTATCCCAGTTTTCTTCTTATAAATGTTATCACATCCTTCAGACTCACAACTCAGAGGAGGACAGACTTGCAAATGCAGGCTCGACCCTCCCTTTGGGATCTTACCTTCTCAATGATTCAATTTCTAGTTTTTTCCCCATCCCCTAGTCATTTTCAAGATCGCGTGTCACTCCCCATGTCTCAGATCTATATGAATTTTGTGGTGGAAAACACTTGGATGACCACATGGTGGTTCTTGTCTTATTGTCGGTCTTTAAATGGATTTGGTTCCAGTAGGTCTGCTCCTACTCCTCCATCTATATATCTCTCATTTTGTCTATTTAGCCATCTTCTAGTGTTGTTAGTATGTATCTGGGTTCAATTTTATATTACCCTTATGTAAATTTGCTACTATATGTTGGGTTTTGTCTCTACCAATTTTAGACCTTCCATGAAAGGTTGATGTATCTTTTTCCGAAGTCTTGCCCTCATTTTAATACAAAACCTATAATTGTTCTTGTAAAAAAATAAATATTAGGATGATTACCTCCCATAATACCTGACTTGTACTGCATGGAGAAAGACCCATGTGTCCTCCAGAAGCTAGCTGGTGTGGTGGATGCACTGATAATGGATCCAAACTAGTGGTGATAGAGAAAAATTCCATATGTGCAAGTGGACACTACTAGTCACGTGATCTCTCGATACTCCATATTTGCAACCCGAGGGTCTCAAGACATCATCTCCTTAGTTATCCCACAAAATGGGGATAACATGACTCAAGGAAGCTAGTAGGAATTTCATCAGTGGACTTAAAATATCTACCAATGATGAAGGTACTAGTGCAGTTGACATTTAGAATCATTTATACAATTACATTGGTATTGCATTTCCATTGGCCATGGTTTCCTTGAGGAGTTGGGATATATTGACATAAATGTCAAAAGGAGGTCCCTCTCCTTGACAAGAATGTGTCAGAAATCCATTCATGATGGCTTGGTATGTTATTGCATTTTCTTCTAATGAACATTTGAAAAATGTTTGCATAGATCGCCCAATGTGTTGGATATGATCCTAGTTTGGTGGAATCATCATGACAAAATCTATTTCTCTTTTGAGATAATCAACTAGAGAATTTTTACCCATTAATGTTGAGATCCTTAAGAGAAAAAGGTGATCAAATCGAATAAAATAATGAACCCTAAATCTCTTTAAATCATAATGCTTAAATGAACAAATTGACAAGACCCAATGTTCAAATATGCATGTGTGGAGGGGGAAGCATTATATTACACTAACTTAGAGTTTGGGTGGGGTGGGGGCACCATTTTTTTTGGCAAATAGATTGAATTGGTTTGTGAATCAACATGTCAAGGTCACAAACTGGTTTGAGGTAAGTTGGGGTAATTAGGGGTTAATTATTGGTTCTTCGTGATAATTACGGGTAAATAAGGGTAAATAAGGGTTAATTATGGGTCAAATAGGGGTAATAAGAAGGTATTTAAGGGTAATTAGAGGTTAATTAGAATTTAATTAGGATTTAATTATGGGTATTTGGGGGTAATCAGGGGTTAATTGAAGGCTACTTAAGGGTCAATTAGTAGTAAGTAGGGGAAATCAGAGAGCCCACTTGATTAGCTCAAATGGTTGCCACTAATGTTGTTGGGAATTTGGTTAGTTTTATGCCAAACAAGTGCCCAATTTGAATCCCCCTAGGTGAGGATCACTAGTCTATGCATATGGGGTTGTTAGGGATTCCATATACAAATGTGGGGAAGCATCCCTTGGGTTTCCTTGCAATTTTTTTCTTGGAAAAAAAGTATGGGTAATTAGGGTTGATTAAGGGGTGAATTAGTGGTGGTTTTGAGTAATTAAGGGTTAATTAGTGGTAATCAATGGTCAATTAGGGGTAATTCATGGTAATTAGGGATTAATTAAGGGTAAAATATGAGAAATAAATGGTTAATTAGGGATGATCATGGTTAAGTAAGGGTAATTTGAGCCTGGTGGGTTAGATCAAGTGGTTGAGAGTTGTGTATTATTAAACGTAGAAGGTATCAGGGTTAAGTCCCTAAGTTGGTTTCCTCTGTGAGGGCCTCACTCGATTTCCCCGTCGGGTTAGGTCGCCAAAAATGTAACCAATCGGTTTTCCTCCCGTACCATTCTCAAAATGAGGGGAAATACCTGGAAGGTTTCCCAAGATGTGTATTCCATTGAGAGAAAAAAAGAGAACTCCAAGGTAATTAATGCTCAAGTAGGGGTAATTAGTGTTAATTCAAGGTAATTAGGGGTTCATTAGTGGTAATTAGGTCTATAAGTGTTAGATAATGGTCAATTAGGTATATTTAGTGGTAAATAGTTATAAATATGGGTAAATTAGGGGTAATTCAGATTTAATTAGGGGTGAATTAGGAGTAAGTAGGGTTAATCAAGGGTTAATTAAGGGTTTAATGGGTTAATTAGTAATGAATTAGGGTTAATTAGAGGTAACTAGGGGTTACTTAAGGGTCAAGTAGGCATAATATGGGGTAAACTAGGGGTAATTCGAGGTAACCAATGGTTAATTAGTGGTATTTAGTGGTCAATAGAGGCCAATTAATGGTAATCAGGTGCCAATTAAGGTTAATTAGTAGAAATCACGGGTCAATAAGCATTAAATAATGGTAAATTCGAGGTATTTAGTGGTAATTATATGTTAATTCAGTAATTAAAGTCATATTTGGTTCATTTCAATTTTTCACATCCATGGGTATGTTGTTTATGATTAACTAGGATGATCAACTAAATTACAGATATAGACCTTAATCCCACATTTTTAACCCACTTTCATAAATAAGGTCCAATTCAAACTTGCTACTTTCTATTGCCTTATCCAATATAATAAAAGTGATTAAGTATACAACCATTAAAGGATAAAAATAAACCAAGTCACTAAACTAAGGTCAACATATAATAGATGAAGAAAATTCTAGCATTCAATAATAGTTCAAAATGTTGAAGTCTTCATTTTAAATCAATTTTTTTACATATCCATTGAACTTGAATCTCATCCAATTCAACATTTGACTAATAAAGATCAAAATTTATATATAAGCCATTAAAATCATTGAAAGGATCACCTATAACCACATATGGGTTGTCTAACACTAATACATCATCTATATAATCATCATCAACAACATGATCCATAGGATGTGAGTCAATGAATGGATGGTCAACTTCTTGGATCTCTTCGTTTGACACATATTCCCACTCTCCCACATCTTCTAGGTATTCTACATGATCAACTTCTTTTGGTATATACTTGAAAGGAACTCCTCTTAAATTGAATCCAACAAATCATCAAGCTACTCTACCTAGCACTCATGAATAAAAGACCCACTCACATTGACTTGAAAGGACATAGGGCTTTGTATTTGTTAATAAATAGAACATGTGACAAGAACTTGGTGGAAAAGGATTTAAGCCATATTCAACACATATATTCATCTAATGATATCGATATGTAGTACATGTGTATGACCACTTGTAGATCTAAATCTCACGAAAAAATCATAAGTGGATAAGGATGACACCTTATCAATAGATACATATGGAAACTCATAAGAAGGTGATATCAACCTTTGTGATTGTCTAGGGACTTATAGTCTAACATTCCCCCCCCTCAATCACAAGTTTGAATAATTATACTATTAAGTCAACATGAACTAGTGCATAAATTAGTATCATTTCAATCTTCAGTTTGAAACTTCTAAACTAAGATTCAATGAAGATATGCTTGGAAAATTTTTACAATGGATGTTGAATGGTTCATCTGGATTGAATTTTGAATGAGAGTAGAAATTCTAGAAGTGAAGAACTACTATGTCTGAACATTCCCCTACTAGTTTGTGAAAAAATAGAATCACCATTATGTTATCAGTGAACAAATAGGATAATCGAAGCACTCTATGAATTTAGACACAATTAGGTGTCAATCAACATCCCAATTAATAGTTTGAGGGAAATGAGAGGGTTCTAGATTGTATGCTAGATATTCCTAAATATGATGATTTGATGAGATTTATTTGAAGTTGATTGAAATATAGATAACCTGTTGAGGAGACTATTTTCCTTGCTATAATTCCTAAATTCTTATTGAATAAGACTTTGAATCTTGAATCCCAACTATCATCACTAATATTCCCCCTGTCA
>JASDQU010014163.1:121274-147311 GCA_032191745.1 Picea mariana
TGAATCACCATAAGAAATTCGAATTTGCCTCCTTTGGCAAAAAGACAGTTTTTCTGCTCATTAACTAGTTCACCATTTTCACTTTTCCACCTTCTTAACCATCAAATACATCAAGATAAAACCTAAAACCTGATGTATTTAATTATTATGCATCTTTAGAAACCAACCTCGAAAGCTTGGCTGAGAAAAAATGAAATCTGGGAAAAATTATTAGCTTGCTGCCCTGTAACAGGTTTCGGTGGTTAAGGGCATAAAAATCTGGGCCTGTTAACCACCGAAAATCTCAGCTTCTGAAAATGTCTAATATTGACAAAAATGATTACCCTGTCGATTTGCTGAAAGTTCAGGGACTTTTTGGTGATGTTGCTCCTCTTTGTACAAAGCTGGAAACTTCAGTTTGCTGTGTAAGAGGTCATGTTTCCTTTATGTTTGTTAGATTGGTTGTCCCATTGCTAGCTTGAACATTTTCTATCATTCTTTAATCTACCATGTGGACATGAGTTTGACACTGGAGATAGTAGAGACTCATTGGGTTTATGGCACTGAAAATCTCCACTAAATGATGACATTCGACCAAGGGATGCCAAACTGTATGAAGGTGAAAGCACAGACAATTGTAAGAATGATTTGCCATGGCTTTGAGGATCTGTTGCAGCTTGCTGCACTTGTGTTGTCACCTGAAGTACCTGAGTATTGATTGACAACTGCTTTTGATGATGAGAATGACCCTGCAATGAAATATTAATCTGCATCTGTGTGACCATGTGTGAAAGAACAAAAGGCTCCGAATCTTCCACCCCTAGCAATGCGATCTCAGAAGAAAAAAAATCATCAAGATTCGATGGGTTAATGTTGTTAATACCATAAGTTATGGTAAATGTAAATGAGCAGCAAAGGTAAATAAACTCCACAGTCCCAGTAATTCTACCCTGATATTTCCGCCTTTGAAAATGATACTAAAAATGATTAAAACACCTCTTCTTATCTTATCCCTCACAAATAGAATTCAAATCTAACTTGATAATTCACCATTTATCCATTAGAATCGATTTCAAACCATTCGGATTCAAAAAATCCTGATCTGGGCAAAAACATTAGCTTGCTGCCCTGTAACAGTTTTGTAAAGCATTTTCTGACATCTGATCTTGCAGGGTGATTTCGACTGTCTTCCCTAAATTTAAATCCAAATATGATTTCATCACTGGAAATATTATGATCTGTAGTTAAAAATCGACTATTTGAACGTGAAAAACGGACATTCCACGGCTGAGAAAATTGATTTTTCGCAAAGGCATTGTTTTCTGGAAATTCTGACTTTCGGTGGTTAACTAGCCCGAAATTTAGCCTGTTAAGCATCGGAAAGCTCTGCTTTTGGTGGTTAATGAACCGTTTTTTAGCCTGCCTTAACCACTGAAACCTGAAATTTGAAATTTTGAATGCCAAGACCAAATCAAATGATTTTTCCAAGTTTGTATTTGAAAAGCAGACCATCTAATGCACCCAAAAAAATTTTGAAATGAAATTTTGGACTTGTTCTTATTTCCTAAAGATTACCAAAATGACGGTGCTATTTTGGGAGATAACATCTGGCTCCAGCTGGGATGGAGACCTCCCTGCGAGGTTTCCAAGAACCTAGTAGTTTCAATAGCATTTTTTGTTGGGCATGGAGTCATCTGGCTGCCTTTGGCATTGGGCATGGAGTCAATTAGCCTGTGGAACCAATCTCTAAAAACTCTCAAGCTCTGTGCAAATGGTCTTTGAATACCTTCAAAACCTGCCTTTATTCAACCAATGTTATAAACTATTTATGCTGCAATCTGGTAATGCTCAGGCAGCAAGCTTATTTCCTACTCCTACACTAACCAGCTCTGCCATTTGTTAAGTGAATGTTGACTTCCATAGAAGCCATCCAAGCAATTTAAACACTGAATAAATATCATCTTGATCACTGATCAGTAAATGATGTCTGGAAAGTAACAACTGTAATAAGAACTCCTTTTGGAAATCATACTCGCCTGAAAACATGGGCGAGCTGAAGAAAACTGAAACTTTCAAGTCCTCTGAAAAGTATAACTCCATGAAGGCTTCCACTGGATCCTTGTAAAGAAGATAAGAAACATGTTTCTCCTCAGGAAACAACTACACATCTATGGCAACTTCTTGTTCAGCCATGACTATTCCTCTGCAAGAAGATTGATCATCTTCTTGTCCTCTTGAAATGAGATCTTTTTTATCAATCATAATAATTTTCTCTTCGGAAAAGTGCTTAGAAGATGATGATACATCAATGTTTAAGTCATGTGAACAACAATCAACAGAAAATATATAATTGTTCATGAAATCATCAGTCATAATAGGCTCTTCTTGATTTACAAATTGATCATAAGCTTCACATGCATACCTGTCTCTGGAATATTCAGCGAACACTGAAAAGTCTGACCCTGAAACTGAATTGAACTTACATGTTGGCTGTTGTCCCAAATCTGCTCCAACCTCATTTCTCTCCTGCTCAACCATGGTTGTTCCTTTGCTGGAAAATGGATCACCTTCTTGTTCCCTGTCTCTAGAATATTCTGCCAATGTTGACGAATTCAAATCTGAATCTGAAATAAGCTCATATGCTTTCTATTGTTCTAAATCTGCTTCACACTCATTACCTTCCTACTCAAAATGTGAACCATACTGACATTGTTTTTTCTCATGTGCAAGCAGATTGTCAAAGTCAACCTGCTATTGGATCCTCCTGGAAGCACGGATATTCTCCTCCACCCCTTGAGCATCTTCAAACAAGTTCCCTAATGATGAAGACTTCCTTTCAAGCAAGAGAAGGACAAGTTCATTATGTTGATCCATAAGATAGTATACCATGGCAGCAATCTCAGTAGGCCGAATCTCTAATGGGATGTCATAATAAACACGGTAAAACCTTCTATTGAAAACGTGCAAGGCTTCATCCTGTTCTCGTTTCAAAGAAGAGAAATCAGCAAGGTAAGAATCTAAAGATTTGTTTTCGCCCCAATACTTGAGGAAAGCATTAGAGAACTCAATCCAAGAGCCAATTGAATCAGCTCTCAGACCCTTAAACCATATAGCAGCATCTTTGATCAAAGATTTTGAAAACATTCTCATGATCACATCTTCATGCGCAATTGAAAAATGATCAACAAAATCCAAAAAGGATTCTGCATGCCCCTCGGCTGAAGCTTGATTCTCTCCAGAAAACAAAGGGAGATATTCATAACAGTCATCAGGATAAGGATGAAGAACATGGGGTAGCTGTAAAGGTTTGAACATCTTCATCCGGATCTTAACTTGAAAAGTTGTGGGCTGATCATGAGAGATGGTAAGTTGTTGATCAGGTTCAGAAATTATGGCCAGAGGGGCTGAGATCTGGACAAGTTTTGAAACAAGTTCAACCTCCTTAAGGTTGTATGAATGCTCAGATTCAGAGGGAATCTGAATGAAGATCTCGTCTTTAGGAATAGGTTGAGGTAAATATATAGAATCTACGTCTATAATGCAGGGCTGATGGGTCTCCTCTTCTAAAGACGGATATATACAAGAAGGATGATGATTTTCTGAATATACAAAGAAGAAAATAATTCTCCTTACACGTGAAGGGAAAATCACGAAAGAGTTGATAAATAAATACAACAGTTCACGAAGCAGACTAATGAACTGGTACCTGGATTTGAAATTTAACTCCTTCATCTTTTGTCAACCGGATCCTCCCCAGTGGAGTCTTTAATCATGGAGTCGCCAGATAAAAGATTACAACCAAGTAAATGTCCAAGCTTTGTCTATCATCAAAGCTGGATCTGTGTCATGTCCCAAGGAAGCTGAGCTTCAATCTCCTGTCCCCGACAACGATGCCAATTTGTTATCACTCCAGGAAACTCTCCTAGGCTGTAAGTCAGAGATGCCTGGTAACTCAATCTTTTTAGGAACTATTTTCTCAATAATGTGTTAGGGTTTTGGATCAAGATGAATATCTGAAACTATGAGTTATATTCTCAAGACAGTCTTAACTATAATCATGCAACACAAGGCCTTCAAGAGCTATTTCCAGATAGGTTTAAATAACAGGTGGATGAGAAAACTAATCAATCAACCAGAACATATATAAAACCATATATATATGATGGGTCAACAAACTAGTAAAGGATGATTTTGATTCTTGCTTAATAACCAAAAGTAAGATGACAGTTACTAGGGTCATTAAACAGAGACAAAATAATTAATTCCACTCATAAGCATAGAGATAGATGAAAGAAAGTCTGACAGTAACAAAGAAAGAAGCTTGCTGGCTGATATATTAAAGAAATTGTCTTGTTACAAAACAATAGCATCTAGAACTCAAAATCAAACCCTTTGTTCTCCAAATGTATTTGGCTTTATAGCCTTACAAGATGAAATCTAGATCCTTGAAAGATGGATCAGATTTGCTAAAACTAGTCAAACCAAACAAGTGTAGGATGAGATCCTATAAAAATGGATCTGGAATTCTAAAAATGGAAAATCAAATCAAAATAGGAAAAGATCATAGCTAAAGAGTCAAACTCTATATTGGTAGCCTCCATATCCTCCAAACTCTTTGACAGATGTAGAAATCCTTCCAAGGCTGATGAATCACCATAAGAAATTCGAATTTGCCTCCTTTGGCAAAAAGACAGTTTTTCTGCTCATTATCTAGTTCACCATTTTCACTTTTCCACCTTCTTAACCATCAAATACATCAAGATAAAACCTAAAACCCGATGTATTTAATTATTATGCATCTTTAGAAACCAACCTCGAAAGATTTGGTTGAGAAAAAATGAAATCTGGGAAAAATATTAGCTTGCTGCCCTGTAACAGGTTTCGGTGGTTAAGGGCATAAAAATCTGGGCCTGTTAACCATCGAAAAGCTCAACTTTTGAAAATGTTTAAGATTGAAAAAAATGATTACTCTGTCGATTTGCTGAAACTTCAGGGACTTATTGGTGATGCTGCTCCTCTTTGTACAAAGATGGAAACTTCAGTTTGTTGTGTAAGAGGTCATGTTTCCTTTATGCCTATTAGATTGGTTGTCCCATTGCTAGCTTGAACATTTTCTATCATGCATGCTTTAATATACCATGTGGACATGAGTTTGACACTGGAGATAGCAGAGACTCATTGGGTTTATGGAACTGAAAATCTCCACTGAATGATGACATTCGACCAAGGGATGCCAAACTGTATGAAGGTGAAAGCATGAACAATTGCAAGAATGAGTTGCCATGGCTTTGAGGATCTGTTGCAGCTTGCTTCACTTGTGTTGTCACCTGAAGTAGTTGAGTATTGATTGACAACTGCTTTTGATGATGAGAATGACCCTGCAATGAAATATTAATCTGCATCTGTGTGACCATGTGTGAAAGAACAAAAGGCTCTGAATCTTCCACCCCTGGAAATGCAATCTCAGAAGCAAACAAATCATCAAGATTCGATGGGTTAATGTTGTTAAGACCATACGTTCTGGTAAATGTAAATGAGCAGCAAAGGTAAATAAACTCCACAGTCCCAGTAATCTTACCCTGATATTTCTGCCTTTGAAAACGATACCAAAAATGATTAAAACACCTCTTCTTATCTTATCCCTCACAAATATAATTCAAATCTAACTTGTTAATTCACCATTTATCCATTAGAATCTATTTCAAACCATTCGGATTCAAAACATCCCAATCTGGGCAAAAACATTAGCTTTCTCCCCTGTAACAGTTTTGTAAAGCATTTTCTGACATCTGATCTTGCGGGGCGATTTTGACTGTCTTCCCCAGATTCAAATCCAAATCTGATTGCATCACTAGAAAGCTTATGATCTGTAGTTAAAATGGACTATTTGAACGTGCAAAACGGACATTCCACGGTTGATAAAATTGATTTTTCGTAAAGGCATTTTTTCTGGAAATTCTGACTTTTGGTGGTTAACTAGCCCAAAATTTAGCCTGTTAACCATCGGAAAGCTCTGCTTTTGGTGGTTAATGAACCGTTTTTTAGCCTGCCTTAACCACTGAAACCTGAAATTTGAAATTTTGAATGCCAAGACCAAATCAAATGATTTTTCCAAGTTTGTATTTGAAAAGCAGACCATCTAATGCACCCAAAAAAATTTTGAAATGAAATTTTGGACCTGTTCTTATTTCCTAAAGATTACCAAAATGACGGTGCTATTTTGGGAGATAACATCTGGCTCCAGCTAGGATGGAGACCTCCCTGCGAGGTTTCCAAGAACCTAGTAGTTTCAGTAGCCTTTTCTGTTGGGCATGGAGTCATCTGGCTACCTTTGGCATTGGGCATGGAGTCAATTAGCCTATGGAACCAATCTCTAAAAACTCTCAAGCTCTGTGCAACTGGTCTTTGAATACCTTCAAAACCTGCCTTTATTCAACCAATGTTAACTACAATTTCTGCTACAATCTGGAAATGCTCAGGCAGCGAGCTTATTTCCTACTCCTACACTAACCAGCTCTGCCATTTGTTAAGTGAATGTTGGTTTCCATAGAAGCCATCCAAGCAATTTAAACACTGAAGAAATCTCATCTTGATCACTGATAAGTAAATGATGTCTAGAAAGTAACAACCATAATAAGAACTCCTTTCGGAAATCATACTCGCCTGAAAATATGGGCGAGATGAAGAAAACTGAAACTTTCAAGTCCTCTGAAAAGTATAACTCCATGAAGGCTACCACTAGATCCTTGTAAAGAAGATAAGAAACATGTTTCTCCTTAGGAAACAACTGCACATCTATGGTAGCTTCTTGTCCAGCCATGACTATTCCTCTGCAAGAAGATTGATCATCTTCTTGTCCTCTTGAAATGAGATCTTTTTTATCAATCATAATAATTTTCTCTTCGAAAAAGTGCTTAGAAGATGATGATACATCAATGTTTAAGTCATGTGAACAACAATCAATAGAAAATATATAATTGTTCATGAAATCATCAGTCATAATAGGATCTTCTTGATTTACAAATTGATCATAAGCTTCACATGCATACCTGTCTCTAGAATATTCAGCGAACACTGAAAAGTCTGACCCTGAAACTGAATTGAACTTACATGTTGGTTGTTGTCCCAAATCTGCTCCAACCTCATTTCTCTCCTGCTCAACCATGGTTGTTCCTTTGCTGGAAAATGGATCACCTTCTTGTTCCCCGTCTCTAGAATATTCTGCCAATGTTGATGAATTCAGATCTGAATCTGAAATAAGCTCGTATGCTTTTTGTTGTTCTAAATCTGCTTCACACTCATTACCTTCCTGCTCAAAATGTGAACCATAATGACATTGTTTTTTCTCATGTGCAAGCAGATTGTCAAAGTCAACCTGCTGTTGGATCCTCCTAGAAGCATGGATATTCTCCTCCACCTCTTGAGTGTCTTCAAACAAGTTCCCTAATGATGAAGACTTCCTTTCAAGCAAGAGAAGGACAAGTTCATTATGTTGAGCCATAAGATAGTATACCATGGCAGTAATCTCAGTAGGCCGAATCTCTAATGGGCTGTCATAATAAACACGGTAAAACCTTCTATTAAAAACTGGCAAGGCTTCATCCTGTTCTCATTTCAAAGCAGAGAAATCAGCGAGGTAAGAATATAAATATTTGTATTCGCCCCAATACTTCAGGAAAGCATTAGAGAACTCAATCCAAGAGCCAATTGAATCAGCGCTCAGACCCTTAAACCATATAGCAACACCTTTGATCAAAGATTTTGAAAACATTCTCATGATCACATCTTCATGCGCAATTGAAAAATGATCAACAAAATCCAAAAAGGATTCTGCATGCCCCTTGGCTGAAGCTTGATTCTCTCTGGAAAACAAAGGGAGATATTCATAACAGTCATCAGGATAAGGATGAAGAAGATGGGGTAGTTGTAAAGGTTTGAACATCTTCATCCAGATATTAACTTGAAAAGATGTGGACTGATCATGAGAGATGGTAAGTTGTTGATCAGGTTCAGAAATTATGGCCAGAGGGGCTGAGATCTGGACAGGTTTTGAAACAAGTTCAACCTCCTCAAGGTTGTATGAATGCTCAGATTCAGAGGGAATCTGAATGCAGATCTCGTCTTTAGGAATAGGCAGAGGTAAAGATATAGAATCTACGTCTACAATGCAGGGCTGATGGGTCTCCTCTTCTAAAGACGGATATATACAAGAAGGATGATGATTTTCTGAATATACAAAGAAGAAAATAATTCTCCTTACACGTGAAGGGAAAATCACGAAAGAGTTGATAAATAAATACAACAGTTCACGAAGCAGGCTAATGAATTGGTACCTGGATTTGAAATTTAACTCCTTCATCTTTTGTCAATCGGATCCTCCCTAGTGGAGTCTTTAATCATGGAGTCGCCAGATAGAATATTACAACCAAGTAAATGTCCAAGCTTTGTCTATCATCAAATCTAGATCTGTGTCATGTCCTAAGGAAGCTGAGCTTCAATCTCCTATCCTCGGCAACGGCGCCAATTTGTTATCACTCCAGGAAACTCAGAGATGCCTGGTAACTCAATCTTTTTAGGAACTATTTTCTCAATAATGTGTTGGGGTTTTGGATCATGATGAATATCTAAAACTATGAGTTATATTCTCAAGACAGTCTTAACTATAATCATGCAACACAAGGCCTTCAAGAGCTATTGTCAGATAGGTTTAAATAACAGGTGGATGAGAAAACTAATCAATCAACCGGAACATATATAAAACCATATATATATGATGGGTCAACAAACTAGCANGTCTTAACTATAATCATGCAACACAAGGCCTTCAAGAGCTATTGTCAGATAGGTTTAAATAACAGGTGGATGAGAAAACTAATCAATCAACCAGAACATATATAAAACCATATATATATGATGGGTCAACAAACTAGCAAAGGATGCTTGTGATTCTTGCTTAATAACCAAAATTAAGATGACAGTTACCAGGGTCATTAAACAGAGAAAAAAGAATTAATTCCACTCATAAGCATAGAGATAGATGAAAGAAAGTCTGACAGTAACAAAGAAAGAAGCTTGATGGCTGATATATTAAAGAAATTGTCTTGTTACAAAACAATAGCATCTAGAACTCAAAATTGAACCCTTTGTTCTCCAAATGGCTTTGTCTTTATAGCCTTACAATATGAAATCTAGATCCTTGAAAGATAGATCAGATTTGCTAAAAATAGTCAAACCAAACAAGTGTAGGATAGATCCTATAAAAATGGATCTGGAATTCTAAAAATGGAAAATCAAATCAAAATAGGAAAAGATCATATCTAAAGAGTCAAACTCTTTCTTGATAGCCTCCATATCCTCCAAACTCTTTGACAGATGTAGAAAGCCTTCCAAGGCTGATGAATCACCATAAGAAATTCGAATTTGCCTCCTTTGGAAAAAAGACAGTTTTTCTTCTCATTAACTAGTTCACCATTTTCACTTTTCCACCTTCTTAACCATCAAATACATCAAGATAAAACCTAAAACCTGATGTATTTAATTATTATGCATCTTTAGAAACCAACCTCGAAAGATTTGGTTGAGAAAAAATGAAATCTGGGCAAAAATATTAGCTTGCTGCCCTGTAACAGGTTTCGGTGGTTAAGGGCATAAAAATCTGGGCCTGTTAACCACCGAAAATATCAKCTTTTGAAAATGTTTAAGATTGAAAAAAATGATTACCCTGTCGATTTGCTGAAAGTTCAGGGACTTTTTGGTGATGCTGCTCCTCTTTGTACAAAGCTGGAAACTTCAGTTTGTTGTGTAAGAGGTCCTGTTTCCTTTATGTTTGTTAGATTGGTTGTCCCATTGCTAACTTGAACATTTTCTATCATGCTTTAATCTACCATGTGGACATGAGTTTGACACTGGAGATAGCAGAGACTCATTCGGTTTATGGCACTGAAAATCTCCACTGAATGATGACATTCGACCAAGGGATGCCAAAATGTATGAAGGTGAAAGCACAGACAATTGCAAGAATGATTTGCCATGGCTTTGAGGATCTGTTGCAGCTTGCTGCACTTGTGTTGTCACCTGAAGTAGCTGAGTATTGATTGACAACTGCTTTTGATGATGAGAATGACCCTGCAATGAAATATTAATCTGCATCTGTGTGACCATGTGTGAAAGAACAAAAGGCTCTGAATCTTCCACCCTCGGCAATGCGATCTCAGAAGCAAACAAATCATCAAGATTTGATGGGGTAATTTTGTTAAGACCATAAGTTCTGGTAAATGTAAATGATCAGCAAAGGTAAATAAACTCCACAGTCCCAATAATTCTACCCTGATATTTCTGCCTTTGAAAACGATACCAAAAATGATTAAAACACCTCTTCTTATCTTATTCCTCACAAATAGAATTCAAATCAAACTTGATAATTCACCATTTATCCATTAGAATCGATTTCAAACCATTCGGATTCAAAAAATCTCGATCTGGGCAAAAACATTAGCTTGCTGCCCTGTAACAGTTTTGTAAAGAATTTTCTGACATCTGATATTGCGGGGAGATTTCAACTATCTTACCCAAATTCAAATCCAAATATGATTGCAACACTGGAAACCTTATGATTTGTAGTTAAAAATCGACTATTTGAACGTGCAAAACGAACATTCCACGGCTGAGAAAATTTATTTTTCGCAAAGGCATTTTTTTCCGGAAATTCTGACTTTCGGTGGTTAACTAGCCCGAAATTTAGCCTGTTAACCATCGGAAAGCTCTGCTTTTGGTGGTTAATGAACCGTTTTTTAGCCTGCCTTAACCACTGAAACCTGAAATTTGAAATTTTGAATGCCAAGACCAAATCAAATGATTTTTCCAAGTTTGTATTTGAAAAGCAGACAATCTAATGCACCCAAAAAAATTTTGAAATGAAATTTTGGACCTGTTCTTATTTCCTAAAGATTACCAAAATGACGGTGCTATTTTGGGAGATAACACATGGGTATGTTGTTAATGATTAACTAGGATGATCAACTAAATTACAGATATAGACCTTAATCCCACATTTTTAACCCACTTTCATAAATAAGGTCCAATTCAATCTTGCTACTTTCTATTGCCTTATCCAATATAATAAAAGTGATTAAGTATACAACCATTAAAGGATAAAAATAAACCAAGTCATTAAACTAAGGTCAACATGTAATAGATGAAGAAAATTCTAGCATTCAATAATAGTTCAAAATGTTGAAGTCTTCATTTTAAATCAATTTTATTACATGTCCATTGAACTTGAATCTCATCCAATTCAACATTTGACTAATAAAGATCAAAATTTATATATAAGCCATTAAAATCATTGAAAGGATCACCTATAACCACATCTGGGTTGTCTAACACTAATACATCATCTATATAATCATCATCAACAACATGATCCATAGGATGTGAGTCAATGAATGGATGGTCAACTTCTTGGATCTCTTCGTTTGACACATATTCCCACTCTCCCACATCTTCTAGGTATTCTACACGATCAACTTCTTTTGGTATATACTTGAAAGGAACTCCTCTTAAATTGAATCCAACAAATCATCAAGCTACTCTACCTAGCACTCATGAATAAAAGACCCACTCACATTGAATTGAAAGGACATAGGGCTTTGTATTTGTTAATAAATAGAACATGTGACAAGAACTTGGTGGAAAAGGATTTAAGCCATATTCAACACATATATTCATCCAATGATATCAATATGTAGTACATGTGTATGACCACTTGTAGATCTAAATCTCACGAAAAAATCATAAGTGGATAAGGATGAAACCTTATCAATAGATACATATGGAAACTCATAAGAAGTTGATATCAACCTTTGTGATTGTCTAGGGACTTATAGTCTAACATTCCCCCCCCCCTCAATCACAAGTTTGAATAATTATACTATTAAGTCAACATGAACTAGTGCATAAATTAGTATCATTTCAATATTCAGTTTGAAACTTCTAAACTAAGATTCAATGAAGATATGCTTGGAAAATTTTTACAATGGATGTTGAATGCTTCATTTGGATTGAATTTTGAATGAGAGTAGAAATTCTAGAAGTGAAGAACTACAATGTCTGAACATTCCCCTACTAATTTGTGAAAAAATAGAATCACCATTATGTTATCAGTGAACAAATAGGATAATCGAAGCACTCTACGAATTTAGACACAATTAGGTGTCAATCAACATCCCAATTAATAGTTTGAGGGAAATGAGAGGGTTCTAGATTGTATGCTAGATATTCCTAAATATGATGATTTGATGAGATTTATTTGAAGTTGATTGAATTATAGATAACCTGTTGAGGAGACTATTTTCCTTGCTATAATTCCTAAATTCTTATTGAATAAGACTTTGAATCTTGAATCCCAACTATCATCACTAATATTCCCCCTGTCAGGTGCAAGGTGAGAAGTATGTGGAAGGGATCTAAGCTTGAGAATTGGATTCTTCTTCATTGTATCAATTTTGTGTTTATCAATGTACTCCCCCCTTTGAGGTGCAAGAGAGTATATTTCTCATTTTGTTTGTGTAGTTCCCCCCAAGGTACAAGGGAGTAACATTTGGAGTCAATTTTCAATTTGAATTAGAGTGGGCCTGATCCAGAATCGGATCCAGGAGCCTGACAGGGCTCAAAAAGGCTCAAAAATGAAAGTTCTCAGAACCGGACAAAATCGATTCCATTGTGATCGGCTCATCGCATTGATTCCAGCCGTATATTCATTTTCTCAAATGGGCACCATACACAAGAGTTATCACACTCTGACCGTTTTCCCAAACAACAAAAAAGTAAAAAAAAAGTCAACAATCAAAGGGTGACATGTAACTCTCTGGAGTTGACACATGACAGTGACAGAGGTGACATGTGGAAGTAGTGGCAACATGTGACTGGGTAGATGATGCATACTTGGACCAATGGAAAAGTGACACTTTTCAATATTCGGACAAATGTGGTGGTGCCACATGGCACCCACTTAGCAATTGTGTGGCAAGTTTGAAAAATGTTGGGGTGATACACATTATTTTCGTCATCCCTATGACCATTAATGATGTAAACCTATCTGTTGCCTTCAGAGGGGTCAGTGGCCTGAGTTCCTGAAGAGAGAAGGGAGAAGAACTTTTCCTGAGAAAAGAAGTTGCATTTTCCTGTGTAAAAACCTTATAAAAAGGAAGTTCGCAGGCTACCTATGTATTAGGGTGCAAGAATGTCTGATTCTCGCAAGCTGCATCATAGCTAGGGTGCGAACAGTTCAAAGGTTGCACTATAAGCAGGGTGCGAGAATGCTTACATGTGGGAAAAACGAGCGTTTTCTCGAATCTTGTAGAAGGAGAGACTTCCATGGTGAGGTGGCATCCAAATGGTTTGGATCTTACTCGCTTTCATGATTTAGTGGGATCATCCTAACCTCCTCACCTTATCCTCTTCAACTTATAAAAGGAGAGGAGCTCTCATGGAGAAGGGGTTCTTGAGCTTTGTTAGCTTTGGTTGGCTTGGAATTATTAGCTTGGTTAGAGTGTCTTTGAGATTTACTTTGTCAAGATAGATTGTGAGTAGCTATCAGATCCATGGTCTCAGAATCCTTGGAGAAAGAAGTGTGTGGGGAATGAAGGATAGTTAGAAGGGACCTTACGACATCAAGGCCATGGTTGTAATCTCTCTTTCACATTCAATATTATACAGTAATATGATTCTTTCCTATAAAGCTTGTTGTGTTTTATTGTATGATTCCTTGATCACAGACATAGGTTTATATTGAGTTTATGCTATTGCTATCACTTTGGTTGGTTGTGTTCTTTTGCAGGATCATCATTGTATGAGCGTTGGAATGGAGCTAGGATGGTGATGGTGAGAGGAAGCGACATTTAAATGGTATGTCACCCATCCCTCTTTAGTTAGTAAATTCAATATCTAAAACTTAAGGAAAGTGTCATGTTCTGGTGTGTTTTGTTCTAGATCTAGGTGGATCTAGGGAGATCAGTTAGTGTCCACACCTACCGATTTGTCTAATAACAAAATTGGCGACTCCACTGGGGAACAAATTGTTTCCTAGTTAGTCTAGTTTCCCTTGCTTCGATTGCTTGTTTTCTGGTCTCTGAGTCTGTGGGAGATCCATCTAGACTCTCTGGATCTAGAAGTTCACTTAGATTCCCTGTCCTTTTTCAAAATTTTCTTTGATTACAGATATTCTCGCACTGTACCTCTCTATGGACTGCGAGAATCATTGATTTTCACACCCTATTGTTAGGTTCAGTGCGAACTTCTCACACCCTACCAATGTCTAGCCTGCAATAATACCTAATTCTCGCACTGTAATATACTGCTAGGCTGCGAACTTGTTTGTAAACTTTTTGGATTGGGTCTTGTCATATTTTGATGACCCAGTTTTTCTTTGATCAGCTAGACTGAGCTTTTAGAGCCTATATTGATCTGTTTACAGTCTGCTTGACATCCTTTGAGTTTCTTTTAGCCACTTTTTCTTTGTTTGGTTTTGGAGGATTAGTCTCTTGCTTTGAGTGTCTTTCAATTACAAAGCATGTATTTTCTTTAGAATTGTTTAGGGAAAGATCATATTTCTTCTGAATAGTTCGTTTTAAAAGAGAACTTTTAGTTTGGGTTTTTAATTTCTTGCTTTATATTATATTGGGGGCATCCTTGCATTTGAAGTAGAGAAATTGCATGTTTCTTGGCATTTTTTTATCTTAAATTATGAAAAATTTTCCTCCTTATGGCCAGGGGGGCCATGAATCGTCCATTGGTGTTCAATACCTTTTTCTCATTTCTTGAGAATCTTGATATTGATGAGTTTAATATATTTTGGGACATCGTGCATATGCGAATGATAAATGTTTTCTCCTTCTCGTAGCATAGCTTTCATCGAAATGAAAAGATTGCATCTTCATATCTTTGCATAATTTTCGAGTCGGTCAAAACACCATATTGTCCACGCCATTTTCCTCTTGAGTAACAACAACCATAAAATAAAGCGCTTATAAAAACTGATTAGACATTTTTTATTTTTCTGGTAGCAAACCTACATTAGATTAGTTGTAGGGATTTGGAACAGGTGTGAAAGATAAATTTCCAAAGTTGCAAACAAACATATTATCTTGAGTTAGGGAGCGGTTAAATCCACTTATTACATTTTTTCCTGGGAAGCCCTTCTAACACAAGGGTCAATCACAAGGTTACATTGAGACTGGCAGAGTTACTCACCCTACTTTGTTGGTCTTGGTGTAGAGATTGCACGTATTACGGGGGTCACTTGAAGGTATACCCACAATGATGAGTGGAAACCTTTCAAGTTGATTTCGGGCTAGATACCCTACCCTTGTGTGTGGATCGGACTGTCGACTATTTCCCCAGACATCATTGTTGTTTGTGGTAACCTTAGTGGCCTATATCTTTAGGGTCTTTACACAAGGTGATTGTGGAGGGGCAAGTCTTCACAGTACCTGAAATCGATGCTGGCCAAACTCACTCAGGCTCCTTGGAGGGTATACCCACAATTATGTGTGGGAGCTTGCACCAGGGTGTAAGTCCATTAAGCAGGTCGTCAACGTAAATTTTCCACCCGCTCTATCTTATCCCCTTCTTACATTGTTCCCACGACGTTGGATTTCATCACCAACTAGTGTGTTCATTGTGAGAAGGTTTTGTTTGCTTGCTTGCTTACTAGATTTTTAGCGTGTGCTATTTGTTTTCCTTAGAGGACTCTAGATTGGATTTTTGTTTTTAATGGCATCAGTTCCTAAAATGACCAATGAAGGAACCTCTACTCTAGGGGAACCTTTTTTGTTTCCTTCTTATGGAAACATTGGTCCTCCTCTCATCGCTACTTCGAGCCTTCGAGGTCTCACTATTGGATTACCGGTATGGTTCTTTTCCACGCAGGTAATCCCGAATGCAGTTAGTTCTTCAGTCACAAGCATTTCCCCCCAAGAGAATCAACCTCATGTTGATCCTTCACCTTCTTTACCAATAAGGTCTTCTTCACTTGCAATGTCGCCTTCCATTTCATCTTCTTCGTCAGGTGAAAGTTTTGAAGCTAGTAACCCGGTGAATAAGAAGAAGAAGAAAAGGAAGATTAAGAAGAAGAAAGATTAAAAAGGGTCAAAACCTCCAACCACTCTCAAACATGTTGGAAAACAACTAGTTAATGTTACTCGTGCTGGGAGTGTTGATGATGTCAAGATCACCCAAAAAAGTCATAAGCCCAAGTACCCTTGCAGGCTTTGTAAGGGTAGCCATCTTCTTAAGGATTACCCTGGTCTATCCAAGGTTATAGAAGTATGGTCTACACACCCTGACCAACCCATGTCATCATCCTCTGAACAACATACTGATGACCTCCTATCAACTAGTCATGATACGGTTGGGAAGAAGAAAAGTAGAGTTAATTTCCCGTGTATGTTATGCAAAGGGAGTCATCTAACTCACCTTTTCCCTCATATGGACAAAGCCTCAAAATTATTGAAAGACATGACTGTTTCATAGCCTCAACTTCCAGCCGCTTATCACAAGCTTTCTCTCAACTCACCTGTAGTTGATGGAATGATCACTCTGGTCCCTTCACCAATAAATCTGGTTGATCATGTCGTCAATCTGGTCACGTCCTTAGTTGAACCAATTGACAAAGTGGTTGATCCGATACCATCCTCAGTCAATCCCACTCTCCCGTTAGAGAGTGTCACCCAAGTGGTCGATCCGTTTACACCCATCGACCCCATTCTTCCCTTGTAGAATGAAACCCAAGTGGTCAATCTGATCTCATCATCGGTCAATCCTACTCTCCCGCTAGAGAGTAAACACGATACTACCCATGTTTTTCTCGTTGATACAGACTCTGCCGTGACAGTGGGTATTCCTCCTTCTCCTGTGAAACTCCCTCCAAGTAATGAGGCCATCCATTTTGATTGGGGTGTGCTAACTGGACTTCGTCTTCCCTCTCACATTCCTTTCCAGATTATAGTACAGGTTTGTGGTTGAGACGTTCCTCAGACACTGATAGATGAAGGTTCGTCTATTAGTATTTTGTCCTCTATTGCTTGGCAAGCTTTGGGTTGTCCTCCACTTGCATCGGTTACGCATAATCTGTTAGCTTTTAACAGAAGAACTAGTCAGCCTTTAGGGACCCTTCCTCAGTTTCCTATAACTTTGGGAGGGAAAACTGTCTTTATCGAAGTTATGGTAGTCCAAGACCCCTTGGATTTTGCTTTACTCCTTGGGCAAGATTATGTCTATGCCATGAAAGCTAATGTGTCTACTTTTTTTCGTGTGATATCTTTCCCTCACGATGGACGAGTTGTGACTATTGATCAACTTTCATTCATTGAACCCACTTGGATTGCCTCTCTGAATGGTTCTTATATGCAGATGGTATCGCCCCCACCATAGGTCAATTATGTGGCATTGTCTCCCATGACTTCAACTTACGATGACTTAGATCCGGTAGTTGACATGGTGATCTCTTCGATAGGGTTGTTAGAGCCTGATCTCTTTACTCCTGTTGAGACCCTCGACATGGTGTCCTTCCAGAGTGTGTTTCTTCCTTCCAGTGAAGACCTCTTGGAAGCCATGACCGAGTTTTGTCCCTTGACATGGTGTCATTTCAGAGCATTTTCCTCTTGGAACCCATGATCAAGAAGAGGTTTCGAGGATAGTTTTCACATCTCTGTAGAAACCTCGTTAAAAATGAAACAGAGTCTCCAAGGATAGTTTTGTGTCTCTATGACAACCTCGCTAAAAAATAAAACCACTTTCGAGGATATTTTTTGCGTCTCTGAGAACACCTCATTAAAAAATGAAACAGAGGTCTTTGAGCATGATTTTATGATTTCAATCTCGTTAAAAAATGAAACCAGACTTGAGCATAGTTTTCTAATTTCAATCTCGTTAAAAAATGAAACCAATTGACGATAGTTTTTTCGTCTCTGTGGAAACCTCGTTAAAAAATGAAATAGAGGTTATGAGCATAGTTCTTGTTTCTGTGTCAAGTTCGTTAAAAAATGAAATAGTTTTCCCCCTCTCTGTTTGAGTCAAGTCCTTCGTCTAGTATTTGAAGCTTCATTTCATTCTCCTTTGTAGTTGAATGAAACGAAGCTTGGGGGGCATTTTCCTCAGCCTCTGGACTTCATGCTGAAGTTGAGTCACTAGCTTCATAAGTTGGGGGCTAAGTACCAACCATCCCTATGTTATGCATTGGGAAGTCACAGGCATAGTTTTCAATGGTTCAAGCTTGTGTAAAAATGGAACCATTTACCTCAAGCATAGTTTCCTCTGGTTCAATCTTGTGTAAAAATAAAACCAGGTCCAAGCATAGTTTTTTTTTTTTTTAAAGCTTGCGTAAAAATAAAAACAATCCCGAGCTTAGTCTTTGTTTTTTCTCGTGCTCGTAAATCAATGAGAATGTAACCGAGTATACTTTTATCACTTTTTCGGACTCGTAAAGGTTATATGAAAAAGGAACCCCCTGGAGTTCCCTTTAAGCCCTTTTCAGACTCTCTAAACATGAAAAGATTGCCGAGAAATCTTGTTTTTTTTCATGCTCGTTAAAGTATTCGAAGAAAATGTTTGTTGAGTGATAGTTTATCTCTTTTTCGGTCTCATCAGACTACTTTATGAAAAAGGAACTGAGAGAGTTCTCTTTTAAGTGTTTTTCCAGAATCTATAATCATGAAAAACCTCTGAGTTTTCTTTCTTTGGACTCGTTAAACAAACATCAAAAGGCCCATATGGGACTGAACCACTCCTTCCTAGGGTTCATTTTACATACTCTGAGGGACTCATTCGAAGGATGAGCTTACATGACAAGCATATGTTATCCTTCTCAATCTTGCGTAAAAATAAAGAGGTACTCGCCATAAATGGTGGGGGAAAAATTGGGAAAGAAATGTAGCTAAACCTTTATTATGTGGAAGAGTCTCTTTTGAACATGACACCCTTTCACTCACCTTGTGTCTAGGTTGGAAAATCCACTTGTCTCCTGATCAGACTCCTTTATAATATTACAAATTGGTCCGTGATCCCTGTTTTTGAGTCAGTGTTTCCAAGACAATTGTCGTGTCGTCAATATGTTCAAAAAGATGTCCAACCTGAAAAGCCTTCTATTGCGTCGTCCATTTCTGCAGTCTTTAAGCCTTCTATTGCGTCGACCATCCCTGAGTCAGTCCTAAATCACTTGTTTCTCTGATCTACATCAAATATTGTTACTTGTTTCGTGTCATTGATGTGGGATACATTAAGGCCCTCCTGTGACAAGTCTTTTTCTGTCAACTTCAACTCATTATCCAGGAATTAGACTTAGAAACCAATTGGTACCTTGGAACTTGCATGCCTCAATGACAGGTTTCCTCACTTTCAACAGTGGGTTTTCATTATTGACCCCTGATTGGGAGATTTCACCGAGTGTTCGACTTCAGCTCATTAATTCACATTCGTTGGATTGTACTAGTGTACCTTGGGATTCATTGATATTAATGGTGATTTCCCTCGCACTTGTTAACGGTATACACTAATGACCGGTAATCAAGTGGTTTCTACCATGTTCGACTTCAACACATGTATTCACATGGTTAGATTCGTACTATAGAGTGGTGGAGATGAAGACCGTGGATCTTTTCTGACAGATTTAGGTTGCGTTGGAGTATATTCAGTGTATTGTTGCATAGATCCACATTGTATGTCTGGTGGCTATGTTTGAATTTGAGTCTTTAACACATAGATCCATAGTGTATTTTTGGTGGCTATGTTCAGATTTGAGTCATATTGGCATGGATCCATAGTGTATGTTTGGTGGCCATGACTTGTCTTACTTGACATGGATCTTTGCATGTCGACATTTATGCTTTGAGTAATTTGTATTCTGAGTATGGGAATGCATACCTCAGTGATGGTATATTATTGTGTTGTATTTCCTTGTTTGTTGGCAGGTTTCCGACCAACTGTTCCTTTTTCCCTACACACACTTGACAAAGTATTTCAAATATCACTTTGTTCTAACTTCATACTTTGGGGGGCTCTCTGTTACACATTATTTTCATCATCCCTATGACCGTTAATGATGTAAACCTATATGTTGCCTTCAGAGGGGTCAGTGGCCTGAGTTCCTGAAGAGAGAAGGGAGAAGAACTTTTCCTGAGAAAAGAAGTTGCATTTTCCTGTGTAAAAACCTTATAAAAAGGAAGTTCACAGGCTGCCTATGTATTAGGGTGCGAGAATGTTTGAGTCTCACAGGCTGCATCATAGCTAGGGTGCGAAAAGTTCCCAGGTTTTACTATAAGCAGGGTACGAGAATGCTTACACATGGGAAAAACGAGCGTTTTCTTGAATCTTCTAAAAGGAGAAACTTCCATGGTGAGGTGGCATCCGAATGGTTTGGATCTTACTCACTTTCATGATTTAGTAGGATCATCCTAACCTCCTCACCTTATCCTCTTCAACTTATAAAAGGAGAGGAGCTCTAATGGAGAAGGGGTTCTTGAGCTTTGTTAGCTTTAGTTGGCTTGGAATTATTAGATTGGTTAGAGTGGCTTTGAGATTTACTTTGTCAAAATAGATTGTGAGTAGCTATCAGATCCATGGTCTCAGAATATTTGGAGCAAGAAGCATGTGGGGAACAAAGTACAGTTGGAAGGGACCTTACGACATCAAGGCCATGGTTGTAATCTGTCTTTCACATTCAATATGATACAGTAATATGATTCTTTCCTATAAAGCTTGTTGTGTTTTATTGTATGATTCCTTGATCACATACATAGGTTTATATTGAGTTTATGCTATTGCTATCACTTTGGTTGGTTGCGTTCTTTTGCAGGATCATCATTGTATGAGCATTGGAATGGAGCTAGGATGGTGATGGCGAGAGGAAGCAACATTTAAATGGTATGTCACCCATCCCTCTTTAGGTAGTAAATTCAATATCTAAAACTTAAGGAAAGCATCATGTTCTGGTGTGTTTTGTTCTAGATCTAGGTGGATCTAGGGAGATCAGTTAGTGTCTGCACCTATCGATTTGTCCGATAACATGGGGACCATGGGTTTTGAACCCACGACCTATGGTCAAGCCAGAGATTTAGTAATGGACAAATCACCAACGCACCATGTTTTTGCTTGTTTAAACAAACCCACATTATAATATATACTTTGTAATGTATGTTAAGAAATGGTGCAAAGGGGGCTAGGGATAAGTCAGCTCGTGGTCTCTTAGAATAGCACACAACCGGGGGGGCTTATCCACTTAAATTGTGCATGAGGGCTATTTGTTCTAGACTTTGGTCCCATGTATTTGCCACGAATCCAAGAGCTAGCAAGATCTTAAGGCAAGCACGCAGCCCTTTGGGCTGGCGCTTGGCCATATTAAGATGCCATATGACCATTAATAGAGGTGCATGCACCAGTCTAGGGGGATAGGCCCTTTGTTATGCAGAAAGTGGGTTTTAACTATGCAATTTGGATTTTTATTTGATTTTTAGGCCTATTAATGGAGATTTTGGCCATTATTGGGAGATATTGGGCTCTTTTTGAGCCCAGATTTTGGGAGGAAGTTGGGGAAGGATAACCAACTTCAGATCTATAAAAACCAGTCCTGTTTGAGGCCATGGAGGGAATTCAGAGAAGATTTATGCTGAAGGGAAGCCAAGCCAAAGCCATTTTTATGCAGGGAAGCTATTGAGGAGCAAACGCTTGCGGGCCATTTCTGGGAGCTATGGTCATTCGTTTTGCGTGTCGTTTATTCTTCTGGGTTCTAGAGATCTGGAAGAACATGACTAGATTAGTCTTGTAGCCTTATGGCACTACTGTGATGTACTTATTGAGCTTTGAACATAAATAAAGAAGCCTCCCCCACTGAGACAAAGGCTCGAAGACGTAGGCAATTTTGTGCCGAACTTCGTTATCACTTCTCTTGTTATGGTTTGTTGTTCTTATTTCTTCAATTCAGATCTATATTTTGTATTATGGATGTGATATATTCTCTCATATTCATCATCTTTCATTAACTTCTTAAATGGTTAATAATCACATGCAATTAAAAACTCAACCACAACCATTAAAAGATCCTTTCAGATCAGGTCCCTTAGTCATGCCCAAAATCAACATTTGAAATAACTGATGCAGCTACTTTTTTAATCTCACCATTCAAATGTGTATTTACCTATGTATGACCTAGACGATAAGACTTATGAAAAATATTGACTTGTTGATTCCATCTCTAAGAACTTATCGAGCCACAATGAATTGTTTTCTTTTGAGCCTTCTTCTTGTTTTGACATTTATTTGAATGATGATTTGTCTCCCCACAATGAAGACAAGGATGGAGACCAAAACAATGATTCTCCGTGTGACCAATCAATGAAAATGTCGGAACTTAGCATTCTAATGTTGAACTGAAACAAATGAAGTGGAGTCTCCTAGAAGGAATCTTGTGTTATAGAAGTGGATTAGTCTAGAATAGTAGGGAATATGAATGATAACTTTATTATCATATTCGAGTCCCATTCTTTGTTTATTGTTGCATATTCCTTCTCAATTTTTTATTATAGGATTGGAAGGATCATTTTGTACTTGATGTTCTTCCATGCATTCATGATAGTTTTATTTTCTTACTTAAAAAAATAAATTCAAGTTTACTTTCACTGATATTACTTCTGATATCACTCCTTGCTTCTTCTTGTGACTCATCTTCAAAACTTGTCTTCATCAATTCACTATTGATGCATAATTGCATTTGAAAAACTGGTAAGGAATCATCAAAAATCTCTTTTATTGGACTTTTATCAACCATTTCCATTAGATCATTTATGTCACAAGTATCATACATGATTTTCATTAATTCATTTGTGTCACAAGTAACATTAACCTTTTGTATGAGGTCATTTTTTGTAGATGTTGCATCAACCATGTTTTCAATTTGTTTCTCCTTTTAAATTAATTTTAGTTGAAGTGCTCCTTCATATCAATTTGTTTATAAAGATCAATAACCTAGTTATCCAATTCATGTAAGGAGTATTGTAGTTCTTTTATTTCTTGATTGCAGTTTTGTAAACATGTTTCTCATTTACCCATTTTAGATTTGTCGCACTTGCTTGAAATCGTGGCAAACAACCTTAAGGTATTGGGTACTATCGATCATGCACCACAAAGTGTGATTTTTACAACAATTTTTCTTTGATGACCGACCTCATTATTCAATTTTAGGCAGGTATTTTTGGCAATAGTCACAATTTATTTTTTACTTTGAAAGGGTTTGTAACCCCGCCCTTTTTAAGAGACACTTTGATTCACAATTTTCACTTAATGCATATGTGTTACTAAACTATTTTCCAATTTACAAAAATAATAAGTTTGAGGGGACAAAATGGTTGCAATCACCATTGCACGTCATGAACACATGGGAATTTTAATTTGTTTTCTTGGTTGGTTTTCTAAAATAAAGATTAGTATCAACTACTAGAAAAAATACACCATCAAGCATCAAATTTTATCCACCATTGCACAAGAAGAACATGTACCTTATACCCCTTATTCTTATTTCAAGATAGGTCTATGAAACAATCTCCACACAAAAATGATCTTGTTATTAAGTTTACATAATTACAATTTCCTTTCACATGATGAAATAGTAAAAAAAAAAATTGTTTTAACCAACCTCCTTTTTTACTTTTACAAAAAGCCTCTCTTGCTTCCCCTTTTAAAAGGTTACAAAAATATGACCAACCTCCTTTTTTTTTTTTTGACTCTTGGCTTAGTTAATTACATCCCAAACCTTTTGGGTGATAAAAAGAACAATAACGTGCTAATGCCCCACTTCACTTTTCTTGATATTGAGTGAGTTTGAACCCTTTTATAAAGTGATTTCTCACCAATTACAAGCCTTAAATAGTTTCCCTATACTTTCACAACCTTCAACCACCATACTTTTATAAGACTTAAAGATTTCCACCTATACTTTTACAACCTTCAACCACTATACTTCTACAAGACTTAAAACTTTTCACCTATACTTTGACTTTGAACTCAATTATTGGGTACTTTCACAACCTTCAGCCACCATACTTCCATATAAAAAAAAAATTGAGCAATTTAAGAATACGTTCTTTCAAACCTTTCTAGAGTTTGAAAGAACAGTATAAGGAACCATTTGCAATCCACTATAGAAACAAGAAACTTTTAAGTGCAAAACTAAACTACATTGTTATAGAAAATAATTCCTTGTAGTAGTGTATGCTATAAACAAGTTTTGACATTATATCATTGGTTATCCACTTTTTGTGCATATTTATCATTCTACAAATTAAATATTTAATGAATAAATTAGTTTTAAATGGTTGTTTATAATCCATGAATTTGATTTAACTACAATTAACAAGTTTTGCAAAGAAAATGGTGTTACAAATTTTCTATCTAGATTGATTAATGGCACATATTAGGAAGTGTTGATGATTCTTTCCTAGATAAGCATATATTTGTTGTGTCAATTCAAACCCCATGTTTTGTTGATATAACTAACTACCTTATTGCAAATAAATTTCCCTAGTATTTCTCTTACAAGGAGTGCCATAAAACTGTCAAACAAAGTGATTCATTAACTTGGATAAAAGGTTATGTGTTTAAGTTTGGACCAGATAATGTGCCACACCATTGTGCATAAAAATATGATCAAGTCTATGATGTACTACTTTCTTTTCATGATGATCCATGAGGAGTTCAATTTGCTGCAAAAAGAACAACCCACAAAGTTCTTCATGCAAAATACTACTGGCCAACATTACATAAAGATGCCAAAAAGTGTTTTTCTCAATGTGATGATTATCAATGCGTGGGAAAATCTAGCCAAGTAGATGAAACTCCATTATAGCCACAAGTGCCATTAAAACCCTTTACTAAATTGGGGTTGGTTTGTAGGATCTATAGATCGACCTTCAAATTAGAAAATAATACATTCTAATTTGTATTAACTATCTTATGAAATGGGTAGAAGTCAAACCATTAAAGAATGCCAAAGAAGTGAAGGTGGCATAATTTTTATATAAAGAAATATTCTCCAAATGTGGTGTTCCAAGGGAGATAATGACATATCAAGGGCCTCAATACACATCTAATATGATTGAAAACCTTATGATTTTGTATCAAACTCATCATAGGAAGTCCACTCCTCACCATCCACAAGTTAATGTACAATTAGAAGTCACAAGCAAAGAGTTGGACAACATATACACAAAGATAGTGTAGACACATAGAAAAAAGATTGGGCTAATAGATTGACTGAATCTGTATGGGCCTATCAGACTAATTGGAAAACAACAACATACATATTTACACCATATGATCTAGATTATGGTAGAATTGTTAGGTTACCTATTTAATTTGAAATCAAGATAGTTATAACAACAATTGAATTAGGCCTTGAACTTTCTGTAGCAAAGAAAGAAAGATGATCAACTTAATGTGCTAGATGAAATGATGTAGTAGGTCCTATTTCACACATAAATTTTCCAACATCATAGACCCACTGTCATAACAAGTTCATCAAAGCTAAGAAGTTCCAAATTGGTGATTGGGCATTGCTAGATGAGTACAAATTCAAATATTTAAAGGCAAGATCAATATAAGTGAATATTGAAACAATAGATGAAATAAGAACTCCCCTTATGGTAAATGGACATAGGCTAAAGCTTTATTAAAATCCATTGTCCAAAGAAGACTTCATATAAAAGCTACAAGAACAACAATTTAATTTGATTGAAAATGTTTCTTCTTTCTATTCAAACTAATTATGCATTTACAATCTTAGACAAAATAAAAAATTCTTATGGTGAAAAAAACTATTTGCAGGTGTTATCACTCCAAGAAACTACTTAGGGTTGTAAGCTAAGTATGCCTGGTAACTTAAGAATTGAATACTTTTCAGTAGGTGGATCAATGGGATACCAAGAAGGCACAATGAAGAGATTTACTTATCAGAATATCTTAATGAACCAGTGCTTTTAGAAACTGTCAATCAGATGCAATATAACAAGAAAGGTA